>JAHWFP010033209.1:7788-23243 GCA_023313725.1 Lithobius niger | reverse complement strand
ACACAAAAAATGCGCAGTCGGATTCAGTGCGGAAAAAAAAAACCAGGCCACAAGACGTGAAATACACCGTCAGCTCCCGGGTAACGGAAATGAATGAAAGATGGTGGAATGAATCACAGGATTCATGGATTCAGTGAGCGAAGCAACCTTAGCGAAATTACCCAACTTCAAGAATCGGAATTATTTAAATTACACATTTCACCGTTATGGGGCAGCTGTACTCCTACATTTGCCCGTCTTCATATAGGTTGTGCAGAAATGTTTTCTCCTTGTGGCATTGTACTTGGTTCCATGAAGTCACGTAATCGGGCTTGAGTGAAAAACCCCAAAAAAAATATCTGTCTGATCCCGGGTTACAGGGCTTTCAAAGACACAAAAACTGCGCAGTGCGAATAAAACAAACCAGGCCACAAGACGTGAAATACACCGTCTGCTCCTGGGTAACGGAAATGAATGAAGGATGGTGAAATAAATCACAAGATACAGGGATTGAATAAGCGAAGCAACCTTGCCGCAATTACTCATCTTCAAGAACCGGAATTATTTGAATTACACATTTCACTGTTAGGGGGCAGTTGTACGCCTAGTGTTGTACAACTCATTCATTGTTGGACTATTGTTGCAGCAGTGGATTTATATCATGAAGACACGCTGCTGCAACAATGCTGCAACAATGAAACCGTTGTCTTACCACTAGTAAGAACCACGGTTAGGCGTGGGTTTCTTACTTACGTAAGTAAGAAAACGGAAGCGTGGGTTTCTTACTTACGCAAGTAAGAAAACAAAGGTCTTTGGATCTTTCTTAAGTAGTGAAAATACAATCGCTGTTCATGTTTACGTATCCAAATAGTTTCTAAAGTAGTAATAAACTATTTCACACTTTAAATTAATAACTATTATTTTTTTAAATAAGAAAAAAATAAGTCTAGGCATAGAAAATGCAGGCGTGGGGTTCTTACTTACGTAAGTAAGAAAACGAAGGCCTTTGGTTCTTACTTATGTCAGTAAATCTACTACCGCTAGCAATGTTTATGTTAGGGGTCGGACGAATAAGGAAAAAGAATATTCGAATATTCCTTCAAATTTTTGTTGTCATGATTAGAACGAATCTCCCCGCAACCCCCGGCCCCGCCCCCCCCAAAAAAAATACGTTTTCATTAAATACCTAAGTTTTATTTAGTCTGTTGGCAATGCAAGGCATACGAAATATAACCACAAGTTTAATTTAACCTACCAGACAAAGCAACTTGGAATACACACCAGAAAAAAAATGCTAAATTTCCAACTGCAGTACTATACGGAATGAACGTAATTCACCAAGGTGTATTTCCTTTTACGTGTGACATTGAAGTTGATGTCATCTATCAACTGGCAACCATTTAGCTCTGGTTGACGTCCCCATTCTTTAGTTCTTAAATGTTTTAGAAAGAATTGCTACGCGCATCTGTAATCACACCCCCCCCCCCCCCCTCCCCCAGCCCCCAGTTTCAAGCGAGCAATCCAAAATGCATGGATCATTCCCACCACAAATTGGCTAAGAGGGAAAGGGGAACAGAAAAAAATATAGTGCGAACTGACTGGGACTCGAGAAGCCCACAGGAAAACTTAATAACTAAAAAAAAAAACAACAAAAAACGTAAAACGACATTGATTTTTTTTGCGAATATTCGAATGGAAAATATCCTATTCGAATATGCTCAAAACGAACGAATATTCTTAATACATATCAATGTTTCCAAAATAATACATTTATTGCAACTGAAGACAGACCCGAAGGAAAGAGTTAAAATGTATTAAAATAAACAAATACAGGCATTTATTGCAGCTATTGAGTTTTAAACACGGAGTGGAGCAAAGATTGATTGATTTATTTATTAAGGCCTCGGCCCGAAGCCACCTGCCCTATTACAACAACTAATCATCACTAACTTGCAATCTAGACCAGCTGCACACTGGAAACCCGCTCCAAAGCTGCACAGACGTTACCCTTACAAGGAATGTTATGTCCATCTGTCCCTGTTGCACCACTGTGTACAAGTATTTCATCGCTGATCAATCCGTGTTTACCGGAGTAGTCATCATTGGCGTGGTTCGCCATAGCAAAGAACATTCCCGCCAACAATGGCTTGTTATGCTATCACAACAATGGCTCGGTTACTAACAATGCAAATCGTTGTTGTACAAATATGTTCGACGATTGTTCGGCAACAATGCACTAACACTGTCGCGCTATTGCAACAATGGCTCGTTCACTAAAGATTCAGCTCGTCGTTGTACAAATATGTTAAACAATGGCGTTCGGCAACAATGTGGTAAGACTTTCACTTTATTGCCCTCGTGGCTTCGCCATTCGGGTAAACAGCAAAAGTCTTACCATATTGTTGCCGAACGCCATTGTCTAACTGATACTTGCCCTTCTTCATGACGGGCTTTACAGCTAGTTCTAGAATAGAACGGATGAAAGACTTAAACATGTGTTAAAAAGGACTCCATGTTCAAGAGAATATAAAGTTTGATGAATGAAAAAAGGAAACAGCACTTGCTTTATTAAAATCATAGAGGACTTATAATAATAATAATAATAATAATTTATTTACGATTAAGCACGAAACTGAGTAAACAGTTTGTATGTGCAGATCAATACAATTACAATAATAATAATAATAATAATAATAATAATAATAATAATAATAATAAATCAAAGTTTGTCGCAATAGCAACGGGTCTGGCGAGGACCGGGGGATCGCTAACAGCCAGCCACAAATTATACGGCATTTACTGTAAAATTAACGTCTTTAAAAAATAAAAAATTACTTATGATGAATTTCAACAATATGATGAAATTTTAAAAAAATGAAGCAAAGCCGCATAGCCGCATAAGAAACAGTTCATGAGAAACTCTTCTGCACCCCGATAATGGAAGCTACTGACGGGTGGGTGATGGGTGCATTCCATCTTCAGATGGGTTACCTTCACAGGTTGGACGGGTTGCCATTCTTAGCCGGGTTACCTTCAAGGTTAGAAGGGTTGCCGTCCTTAGACAGGTTACCTTCACAGATAGATGGGTTACCGTCCTTTAGACAGGTTCCTTCACAGATTAAAAGGGTTGCCGTACTTACACAGGTTACCTTCACAGGTTAGATGGTTTGCCGTCCTTAGACAGGTTACGTTCACGGATAGATGGGTTACCGTCCTTTAGATAGGTTACCTTCACGGGTTAGAAGGGTTGCCGTCCTGAGACGGATTGCCTTCACGGATTAGACGGGTTGCCGTCCTTAGTCGGATTACCTTCATGGGTTAGATGGTTTGCCATCCTTAGATGGGTTTCCTTCTATGGTGAGACGGTTTGCTGTCCTTAGACTGGTTACTTTCACAGGTTAGACCGTTTAGACGGGTTTCCGTCCTTAGATGGGTTACCTTCACGGAGAGACAGGTTGCGGTCCTTGGACAGGTTACCTTCACGGGTTGGATGGGTTGCCGTTCTTTTGATGGGTTACCTTCACGGGTTAGACGGTTTGCCATCCTTTGACAAGTTACCTTCATGGTTTAGACAGGTTGCCATCCTAAGAGGGATTACCTTCATGGGTTAGACGGGTTGCCATCCTAAGACGGGTTATCTTCATTGGTTAGACGGTTTACCATCCTTAGACAGGTTACCCTCACAGGTTGTACTGGTTAGACGGATTGCCGTCCTTAAATGGGTTACTTTCACAGATTAGACGGGTTACCGTCCTTAGACAGGTTACCTTCACGGATTAGACGAGTTGCCGTCTTTTGACAGGTTACCTTCTCGAGTTAGATGGGTTGCCATCCTTAGACGGGTTATCAGCTGGTTGACCTGTTCCAAGTAAGTGATTGCAATCTCAATGATACTTAGATCATGCATTGACGTAACTACTGCAATACCCTCAAGAAAGTATGGGTAGTGCGATTATTATCATGACCTTGTTACTATTTATTGGTAACTGCAACACTGATAATTGCCTTTGCCTCCTTAAAATTTAGTGTACGGTATGTGAATACGATAACAAGTACTTACATCGGTTTGGAGTAGTTTCCGGGTCCCAAGTGTGGTCGTTGTGCATAGTTACCGAAATTCTGGTTTCTTTGTTCGACTTTTGGATTTTTGTAGGGAAAAGACACGTTCGACCCACCACCTAGAGCAAACAAAAATACGTCTACATTATAAGGCAGTCTCATAGGAAAAACACGACAACCCCCCAAAAAGCGAAACGACAACAGCCACGCCTACAATGAATACTGGCGAGTGTGTCGTCAATTCTTTGGCCAGAAGTTGAAACTGGTATATTATTGCCTTGAAAAGTTGGAATTGGTACATTGTTAGCCCGACTGACAATATTATTTGCTCTGTGCGATCATCTCAGTGGCAAGTCATGCATGACGTCATGCACGAAGGACAGTTATTTTTCACACAGTACGTGTCTACCCTCAAGCTAAAGAGATGAACTGGGAGTGGGGGGTGGGGATGGGGGGGGGGGGGGGAACGGAGATTGCCCGTGTGTGTGTGTGGGGCAGTGCGTATGTTAGTCCTGCTCTTTATAAAATAAACATTTTGGGAATGGTGGGGAGGGGGGGCAATGCGACTGTTACCATTAAGCGTATGATTACGCAAACTGTAAACCAGGAAACAACCACGGGCGAAACAAAACCCTGGGCGAAGCCGAGCAAAACTGCTAGTAAATAAATAAAAAGGGCAATAGCAAACACGCGTTATCACCTAGAGTAATGAGCAAGTTTAATTAGTCCCCGTTGCAACCTGGTAATTCGTAATTCTTAACTTCGTAACCCTCAAAGTTAAGGATTACGAAGAGAAGCGCTCACACAGACCGTTCACTTAGGCCACTAACAAATAATTAAGTGGTTCTCAAGAGTGGTACTAAACAAATCGACGCCAGCGGGCTGTGTTTTTTTTTTTTTACGTTTTATTCGTGATTTGCAGATGCCGACGACGGCTTTTTTTTTTACGAAACAAAAAACAAAATCAGTAGCTTAAAATTTTGTTGTGGAGCGTAATATCTGTGTTTTAATTCCTGGGTGAGCATGTCAAAGTTGCACATTTCAGATAAAAGTCATTCTTCAGATCCAAGTTTTTAGTTGTGACACGCCTCTGAACGACCCTAAGATTCGTTTCGAGGCGATCATGTGAATGGAGCAAAGACCTGATGTGGTCATCGGCTCCAGAAAATGTTTGATGAAAGTGCTGATGCGTAATCGGAATTTTGAAAAAAATATTTAGTCAGTGTCATAAAAAACGTTTCATGCTGTGAGAAAAAAAAACAACCATGCGTGCGCTCTCGAGAACCGCTTAATTAACTTTTAGTGGCCTTGAGTTAATGCATTGAAAGGATAATTCAGTCGATTTTAAAACGCTTCCGCATTCTGATGGAACAATGCTAAACTATTAGATATAGCATTTTACACAAATTTTAGCTAAAACCTTCAAAAGCTCCTTCCTTACTGCCTGGACTTAATAGCCTAAGTCAGCTCCCGTTGTCATCACAGCTTGCCGAAGTTTTCCTTAAACGTGCAATTCATTTTCCGATGCCTTAGCGTGACGTCACTGATCAAAATATCGGACTCATGTGCTCTTCGAGGCGGATTTTCCGCTGAATTCTCCAACTCAAGACGGCGGTCCTCCAGTTTTTCTGCGCTAGATTTATTTATGTAACTATGACTAACAAATGGTAGAGACGGTCGATTTGTCATATAGAACGTTCCCCCGTAAATGTATACACGTCGCTCGGCCAAAAGGCATAAACGTGTTATCGGCGGTTGTAGGTGACACGAGCCGCTAGACAGAATCAACACAGGGTCCCCGCCCCCTTCCAGCGAATTTCGTTTCCTCCCCCATGTTTGTCAGGGCACAAAGACTCCCCATTTTCAACAATTTTCAAGCTGTCTTGCTGCACAGGCATTTACCCTCACCATCGTGAAATACGCTCGGCTCCATGGTTTCTGTTAAAGTACCGAAGCGAGTTTGAGTTTTATTGAGGCGAAAGGGCCTTCAAGCCATACACTAAAAGGGTCAAAGGGTTTTAGCGAGCGTTAACCGCACCCGCGCCATACATTCACAAAAAGATCAAAGAGTTTAACGAGCGTTAACCACTCCTGGTCATCTGCCCGAAGCCCTAAGGCCCTATGTCTGCAACAGCCAGATTCCCAGGCGGTCACCCACCCAAGTATCAATCCAGCCATTCATTCACAATACATTCACAATACAACCACAACAATGCAGAAATTGAACAATGACTGTCTTACAATGATGTGTCACAACTGAACTTGGCCGGGCGCCCCACTAGCGTGGTTCTTGAAATCGTTGTGATAGGATTTTGGGTTAACTGGAATACCTGTCAGTGACATTTTGTAACGGAGGGGGGGGGGTAGTGCAAGGTGGTCTGATGAACACGACTATCTTCCTAGCCTGACCTCAGCCTCCCCTGGCATTTTCGGGAAGAGAAGGGCCATGTAATGCCTCGTGCTCGTGTCCATTGTAGCACGAAAAAAAAAATCCTACGACCCACCGATTGGAATTACCTAGCAAAATTGTCCCTCTCACTTCCTGGCACTATGGCTCTGGCTGGAACGCGTCAACCTACAAAGTGACATTTTGTCACTGTTACAGAAATTGTTTGCAAGATTTTTTTTTTACTTCATCAAACTCATCAGTCACTTCGGTTAAAGTCACCTTCTCAAAGAATATTACTTTCAACTAACTAAACAAAAAAAGGCTTCGCCGTTTAGGAAAAAAACATTAGAGCCCGTATCCCCATACTCACAGCTGTAAAGGAACAGGAATAAAAATGGATTAGAGTTCACTCGAACGCAACGAAATATAATTTGTACATATACGCGGGAGGCTTACATGTCACAATCCTCTTTCCCTGGAATTGGAGTTCAAATTATAAAAAGTGTAAACGTTCTTGCCTCTGACTTCAGATATTTTAAAAGTAAGAAACAGACTTTTCTCCGGAATAACTGATGTCGTGAGGCATATAAATTTATTTAACCTTGATTTTGTGGCCACACTGAGTTTTAAATTGTTTAAATTAAACCATTGCAACCGCAAGAAGAAAAAAAAAACGGAAAAAAAAAACCACTGTTCATTAAAGGCGCCTTTTCATCTTTTCAACTCCTAGATGTAGCGCCGCGAATTTTCATAACTAAAACAAGATCACGTGACCCACATCAGCCTATTGGACGACGGAGTATCTGGAACGTGGATGCTGTGTTTAGAATATGGGCAACGCTATCGAAATGGGTGACCCGGCACCTTTAATTGCCAATTTTCAGTACATACCAGTCATTAGATTACCTGCCATCTAGCGCTATCTAGCTTCTAGCACTTGCTTGCACCAAGCGAAGGAATGCACAACGGCATTTCTTTTAACGAAACAAACAAGCCACGACATCCTTAATTATTGAGTGAAAATTTGGTGCGTCCTCGTGCACCTGGGAGCAAGCTGTAAAGGGTCCCATTATCACCGCCGCTAGATGGCTACGGTATTTTCGTACGATTCAAAATTGGTGAAACGATAGTATACTGTATAGTAAGGTTGGTCACAACCGAGATCATTACGTGACGTCACAGGAGGCACGCATACTGGAGCATTTCCGGTTTGACTGGAGCATTTCCGGTTTGACTTGTGCGCAGGTGCGTAAGCTGTTAAGCTGTATTGTGACGTCAGCGGAGGCAGCAAAATCAGCAGCCAATGGGAAAGCAATATGCAAAAAGCTCGGAATAGACCCCCGGGTACGATTTTCAATCGGTGATAGTGCCACTTTAAGACCACTGCATTGATGATTTATGCGTATCCAAAATCTTTTGATAAACGACAGATATAAATAAGTTGAAGGAGCTTTCACTGAACCCCCAGACTTGCTAGCTGCTATTGCGTAATTAATAGTGGGTGTGGTTTTTAAATTCACACGGCCTCAAAAATTTTGCGAGGCTATTGCAGTTCACCAATGTCTGGTGGTAATATGTTTTAGCAGGCTATAGTATGACCAAATATATTTCAATAACGAATTTTCCACAAATTAAAGACCCACTAGTGTTCTTTAACATGTGATATTTTCCTTGTTGTAACATTGTTTCTGCATTCCATTGGAATTCTCTAGCTAAATTGTCCCTCTCATGGTCGTTGGGCAGACCGTACACCCTAAAAGCAAAAACAAAATAAGTTTTTAATACCTTTACTGTTTCTGATGGATGTTTACCTGTTTCCTTTGGTATGAAAGGTTCCCTTGGGCGCTTACGATTGACAAATATTGGGTACACTTTTGATCCTTGCGAATCTAAAAAAAAATTAATAATAATCTGTCTTAGTACGTTAGGCCTAACCGTGGAATTCTACATCGTAATATAATACGCCCGCAAAATTGTTATCATCATTCTTTTAAAATTCAAAGCTAAAATTGTAATCCAAGTTACCAGAAGTTATTCTTTGGTTGAAGTTATTCATTTCAAAGTTTGTTATCGTTATATTTACGCAAAAAAAACTAAATCGTAGACGACGCTTATTCAGCCAAAAGCGGCAGAACGCTTCAGTTTGTATCGTTGCGATGACATCGTTCACCTGAAGCGTCTTAACAATTGCTTCGATAAAAATACAGGTTTATCATAGAATAAAAAAAAATAAAAAAAATCAGCAGACGGAGACAGCAGCCATAAAAGGTAAGTTTCTTGTCGTCTTTCTGAACTGGAAAGCAGTGTAATTTTACTAAAGTGTTGAATACCGCAAATACACGCTGAGAGCAAAAGGTTATAAGCCATAATACGGCAAGCGTTAGGAAAGCGCTTAAAATTAAACTACGCCATCTTGGGGAATACAATGGACAAGTCTTCGTACCAGGATGGTGTAAAAGAACCAAAAAATAATTCCCGGAAAGACAATACGGGAATCCAGGAAGGTATAAAAAAAATGTTCTTTACTCTTTAGTTGCTCTTCCCGTTTAGCCCACGACCAACACGGCGGAAAAAAAACATCTGCCTTAGTAAAAAAAAAAACCGGGTACGATGGTTGAATAACGTAACGCATTGAGTTATTCGCCCTACAACTTTGTTAAGTATAACAATGTGTGTTCAACCATTCCTAGACAACACCCAATCTGTTTTAGCGTCTTATTAGTTTTATTCTAGATTTTCCTGTACGGGATTAAAGACAAATATTTGACGAATATCCTTAGGCTAGCTGTGTAGCTATGTCAATGGTATTCCAACGTTATAGTTAGAGGTGTGCCTTGCCTCGCCACGTCACTCTCCGTCGCTAGTTAGGTTAGTTCCACAACGGACGGCCGCCGCTGCCACCTTCTGCCTCGTGCTTTTAAAGAACTGTACCATCATTTAACAGTGAACAACATAAGCCTACAGCTAATCGAATGACAACAAACATGCCCCAAAATTGACGGGCAATATTCAATTTAACTCGACTCGATTCCAAAAGAAGAAAATTGTCCAGGCTAATCGTATACTGTTTGTGAAAATGCTCTTGAAACAGATAAACAGAAGCCAAAAAACTCAGACATAATGAAATTCCGTGACAATAAATAAAACAAAAGGACAATCGCTAAATGTGACAGAAATTGCTTCTCTCATGGCCAACTTTATGTTGTAACGTAACCAGCAGAGTTTCAATATAACCAGATGAAAGTAATTCAACAAAAATGTAATGTCAGTGACGCGCTAGGGGTGGAACAGGGTGCGACTTGACACCCCCTTCCCCCCAATATTTCATCTTCGCTAAGTTAGGAACCAACATCGCGTCAATTCATTGGCGAGGACATAAATCATTGTGGCGCAACGCCATAGGTACACAAGGATCACAAACAAAAACGTCGGGTGCGCTTAAAAAAAAAAGGTTATATGATTCAAGTTTCGATTTACTTGTTAAAATGCACACGGATAAAAGTTGATGATTTTTAATTGAAATAAGCAAATGTACAATTGAGAAAATTGCATCTGTTTTAAGTGCTATTGTGCTTTAAAAACAATTTAAAGGGACACCCGGCCTGCCTTATAACATTCCACGTGCCGAATTACAGCTACGCACAGATCATCATCCGAGCAATTACAGTGCCAAGGTCGGCTGGGGTGGTAGCTGCGTTCCTCGCATAGCTGCTGTCTCGGTTGGCTTTGTGAATAGTACACGAGACAGAATCAAGTCAACGATTGTGTCGTCACAAACCGGAATGATTCTCGTATTTTAAAATCACAATTTATAATTTTCTAGATTAGTGTCTTACAATTTTGCTTCGGCGATCTATTGGAATAACTAATTTAAATTTTTACCGCATTAGTCTATTAGATTTTAGATCCCATGGAAATTATTTGAAAATTAGTATATGAACACACAAAGATGAAACGTCATGATTATTGTACGCGCGCAATGCATCATTTAGTGACGGATCGTTAGTAAATAAAGTTTCATTATATTCAACAGAAAATCTCATATACACCACATTTGAAAAAAGATTTTTAGCAAGGGAAAGACTAACGGTAAGGAAAGACCTTTGGGGCCGTACTTGATGTGGAGAATCGAGAAAAATGGCGCTGAAAGGTATATCCCTTTAATTGGTAATAATTTGATAATTTAACTGTTAATAATTTAATTGGTATTAGTTTAATCTACCCCAAAACAAAACTTGTTAAAGGGACGTCCGGCCTGCCGTATAACATTCTGCCTGCCTTATACCAGTTCGCGCTGATCGTCTTTAGCGCAGATACGAACGCCAAGGGCATCTGAGATAGTAGCTGCTTTATTCGCCGCGAAGAACATAGTTACTGTCTCATTTGGATTTGTGCGTAATAGACGAACCAGCATGAATTCATTAATCGTGTCGTCACAAACCGTAATGATTCATGCATTTTAACATCACAATTTATAATTTTCTAGGCTAGTGTCTTATAATTTTGCTTCGGCGATCTATTGGAATAATTAATTTTAATTTTTACCGCATTACGCTTTTAGATTTTTGATCTCATGGTAATTATTAGCAAATTAGTACATGCACACACAGAGATGAAACGTTATGATTAAATAAGCGCGCAAGCATCATATACTTACGGGTCGTTCGTAAATAAAGTTCCATTATATTCAACAGAAAATCTCCTAGACACCACATTTAAGAAAGGAATTTTAGCTAGGGAAAGACTAACGGTAAGGAAGTAGAACTTTGGGGCCGTACTTGATGTGGAGGATCGCGAAAAATGGCGTTAGGAGGTATATCCCTTTAAGGATTCCCGCCAAGCTTTTGGCCGTGCGAAGTCGTGTTATCAAACGCCAAGCTCTTTCGCCAAGCTAATCCCACGGAATAAGAGTTCGAAGGTTTAATGAAATATTTGAAAATTGCTCAGTAAGCAATTTTCAATTAATTCATTTAACGTTTGGAGCCTTAGTCTTTGGGATTAGCTTGGCGAAAGAGCTTGGCGTTTGATATCATGACTTCACACGGCCAAAAGCTTAGCGGGAATCCTTAACAAGTTTTGTTTTGGGGTAGATATCAGATATTTTTGGTCCAAATTGCTGAAATCCATTTTTTGTTCTTAGTAATTATGAGATGGAAACACCAATCTAGTTTTCTGATTTTTTTTCCTTTTTTGCATAAAACGTTTCAAAATCTTAAAACTCAAAACAACTTGCTTAATGGCCCAAAATAAATAAGATAATTAAAATAATATATATTAAACAAATCACCATAAATCAGGTATTACGACCAGGTCGTTGTTTAGTGAAGGTGTTTTGACTTTTCAGAAACGTTAATGTTTCTGAAAACATTCAGATGTAAACGTTTTTTCACTGTTGATCGAAAACTCCCCCTCCTCCCCTCCCCTACTGGGAGTACCAGTGGATCTGAGCTTCGATTGCATTTCATTTAAAAAAAAATTTTGTCCGATTGACGTCCACCACAATTACTTCGTTAAGCGCATTATCAAGTGTTGGAATGCCGTCTCTACTCACTTTCTGTACTGCTTAAACGCGACTTTTCACCTTTTCAACCCCTAGATGCAGTCCCGTAAAATCTTCGAGCAATGCAAAGAAAAATAGCGCTAGATTAAAAATGGAACAACACTCTTCTTTTCGGCACTCGCTTCCCTGTGTAATATTAATTACTTGGAATGATGCCTTGTTCGTTTTTCTCGGTGGTTGGAATTTTGTTAGTAGCATCATCGCGTTGTTGCGACGTCTTAAGGGAAATTTTGGAACTAATGCTGCAGCTCGGGGGGGGGGGGGGGGAGAGGACAGGTGGACGAGCGGATAGCACGACCGCTTTCTGCCCGGGAGGTCCGGGCTCGATCCAGGCCTCTTCCCCCCTCCCTCCCCGGCATTTTCGGGACGAGAAGGGCCCTGTGGTGCCTCGTGGCATGTCAAAGATCCTGGGGTTTTCCGCTTGGATTTCTCCGGTTAAATTGTCCCTCTCGCCGCGTCTACTCATAATCATCCTCATCTTCATCTAGAGGTGACGAAAAGGGCTATGCGTCCGCCATTAGCCGCTATCAGCCAGTCAGTCAGTCTTGCTCCAGCTCTTGTGTTTTTTTGTTTCAAGAAGACACGAGTGTGGTATGTCAAGCTATTCCTGCGTTTATATTGGAATTGCAGATATCTTTGAATTAGAGATATCTGTAATTGAATTGCCAGCCAACCCCATGGCTTCAAAAGGCGCGAGGGACAATTTTGCTAGGTAATTCCCACCGGAAATTCTTAGGATCTTTTACATACCAAGGGTGGCCAAGGTCATGCGCGAACCAGGGACCTCGTGCAACAAGAGAGTCGTATTAACCGTCAGGCTGCTTTGCCCCATATCTAATGGCATTGTGTGTTTAAGCACTGCTGAGGGTCACTAGCCTTGCAAATCGGGCTCCCTTCACACCGCTGTTAAAAATCGGCTAGAAATCGGACTAAAACCCTAATAATACCGACAAATGTGTGGTAACGAATTTCGTTTTCGTTGCCTGTAAACCAAATACAAGTATTTCCTAAAATGTCCCTTGTATTTTGTGTAAAAGCAAATCCTACAACACGATGCAACATCTGAGTGGTTAGAGCTAAGTGCTAACTGAATTGCAGGATATCTTTAATTCAGTTACAGATATCCACTAAATACGTGCCACTTAAAAGGACATCTTCAAACTAATTAGCGATATATTTAATTCAACGTCCAGATTGCTCTTACTAATTTGATTATATCCATAAATTATTTAAACATATTTGTAAATGATTTTTGATATCTACAGAAAAAAAATTAGATACCTTTAAATGAATTAGAGGTATCAATAATTTATTTTAAGATGCCTGCAATTTCAGATTAAAATCAGGAATGGCTTGCCGAATGCAGTTTCGTTTGATATCACAGCTGCTCAAACAGACTTTACGTGCTCACGATGACGAATCCATTTCCAAGATTGCACGACAGCAAGTCCATTCGCTTTTGTAATATTTTAATTCAGAATTCGAACGCAATTTAATACGCCAGGAAGCAAAGCGATGTCAAGCGAATGTGGGATAACAACGTCTCGCCGCAACTTACGAACCCAGTGGCCATCTTGAAACCTTGACTGAACCTGCATAAACGCAACTAAACAAGTTATGCACAATTTATTACATAAAAAAAATAAAGAAGTAAATAACTTCAGTAAATAAATTAATGCAGTAATATACATAACAGACATGATAATCTGATATTTTTCGGTTAGGTTGGGGTTTACGTGTTGTGGTGAGACACTTTCCGATGCGACAAGCACCCCATTCTGCAGAATGCGTTACAAGTCGTTTACTCACCGTTCACTCTTGCTTTTTCCTATTTCATTCCCTTCATGTATTACCGAATATATTATTTTATTTCAGGCTACACGTGTATTTTTTTTTTGGAATCGTGATGTAATATAAATATAAACCGTCATTTAATTACGCCCTAGGGGCGAAAACTAAATGGAAATTCTTATTTGCTTCGCATCACGTACGTATTTTTCTCTTTTTTTTTCCTCCGTGGGTGGTGGGTGCTTGAACGCGACTGTTATTGCTTCATCAATTTGGCCCTGAAATTATTTATATTCTAAAGCTGAAAGCATTATGAAACGCTCGTGAATGCATAATCGTCAGCAAGACCATAGATTATAAAGTTAACTAGATATAGCATACCTTACCTCTTCCAAGCCTACGCGAGACCATAGCGGCAGTTGCGGTTACTAGTACCTCTGGTAATGCTTTGCTTTCGAAGCAGCATGAAGGAAAAGCATTATCGGAGTTATTAGTAGCCGCAATTGCCGCTAGGGCCACGCGTAGGTTGGGAAGAGGCAAGATGCTATATCTAGTTAACGTTCTAATCTGTGGCAGGACACGGGGGTATCCACGCTGTTAATTTGCATCGTATCGCTTGTCGCAAGGTCGACTGGGAGAGAACCTTCGGATTTTGCTTCGTTTCTCCAGGACAATAGATTAAACACAACTAAAATCTTATTATACGAAAGCAGTGATAAGAGGAATTAATTTCCCAGAACTGATTTGGACCCAGAAGGAAGACACAATTTCGACTATCAGTCGGCCTTGGCTTGAGAAACAGCTCCTTCCTCCCTTCTAGGCTGTCTAAACGCTTTTGCTTGTGAACTGACACTACTTGAGCTGACGCAGCATTCCTATTATTAAGGCACACGCTAGTGTGTCTCCCGCGAAGATTCAATGACAACATTAACGACCGTCCGTATCCAGATAAAATATATATGACCATGGCGACCACTTGACACTTCTGCCTTTTATAGCTAAGGTAGTTTAGCTGTTTTCAGGCATCTGAGGATAAATAACTATACTACAGAAAAGGCAAAATAAAAATTGTTACGGATTCCCGCCAAGCTTTTTCGCCGATTGAAGTCGTGATATCAAACGCCAAACGCTCTTTCGCCAAGTTATCCCACCGACTGAGACTTCAAACGCTAAGTGCAATACCTGAAAATTGCGCAGTAAACAATATTCATGCATTTCATTTAACCATCGATTGGATTAACTTGGCGAAAGAGCTTGGCGTTCGATATCACTAATTAAAACGGCCGAAAAGCTTGGCGGGAATCCTTACCAAGTTTTTTTTTGGGGGGGGGGGCGGGGGGAAGAAATATGTTAATTGTCACCCTCGAAAGACGTCTTGGCTTTTCCACGATTCGTCAACAGTGGGAGTCGTTACCCGGTTTATGAACTACCACAGGAAGACAGGACCAGCGGTGACTGTTGTTGAGTGGTTTGTGTACCTGAACACGTTCATGTAAAACTTAAAAGTAATCTAAGAAATAATTCCCATGAAACGTGAAACCTTCTAAACCCATTTTGCTGGTAAGTCGACAACTGATCGCCCTTGTTTTTCCTAATTTAACCCAGTTTACCCTTGTTTGCTTTTATGTACCCTTGTTTACCCTGGTTTGCCCTAGTTTACCTTTGTTTAACCTTGTTTAC
>JAHWFP010033208.1:0-32885 GCA_023313725.1 Lithobius niger | reverse complement strand
ATTGTGAATTTCTTGTTTTTAATTGTGAACAAGGCACGAAATTATTAGTTGTGCTGAAAATCAAATACTTCGTATTGCATGTCCGGTGGGTTTACTTAGGCCAGAGGGCCACATTTTAAATTTTACTTCAAACTCTTACATCTTACTTTGTTTTTTGTGCACGGGTAGACAATGGCGGAAGTTCAGTTTGTCAAGGTAGGTAATACGGTTAGAACAGACGGAAAAGTGAAGTACCCGAAGCCGACATCCTGGATTAGAGTTCAGTGATTTAACTCGTCGCCGAGTGTGTTCAGCTAGACTGCCAACCAATACAGAGATCGGCACAACCGTTTACTGACATCTGCGAAAGGGAAAGTCCTTAACGATTTCCAGGAATAGGTGCTTTCTTGCATGTTGACTTTTCCGTGCGACTAAATTTTGGCTCATTGGGTTACGAGTGTCAATGTTGCAGACGGTAACGAAAAAAGCTGAGGGAAAGGCGAAATTAGGCTGAAATTAGGTTTGGGAATTTAGGATCAGAACTTCAGGGTTAAGTTAGGTTTGGGGTAAGGATTAGGTTTGGAAAGAGGCCTACCAGCAAACTAGGCTTGGGGACCTCCTAGCAGGGGAGAGGAGAGGACCAGCCAGGAGGCTGGCCCGAAGGCTAACTGATTTAGCATGGCCGGACCGGACCGCTGCTTTTATGCGATTTGGTTACCCCTGGCAACCGCGAAATAGCCTGGGTATTATGGGTAAAGAAGTTTCTCGAAGGTTATAGATGCAGGAACCGGACAGGAAATTACAAGGCATGCGTCCATCAAAGGAAGATTAAACCAGACCTTTAAGATTGGCCATTGGCCCCAGCAACATAAGTCCACAAGATTTGCAACACACGCATTCATTTTTCCCGTTTTCTCCACGGTTAACAATATGTAAATGTTTCAAAAAATATTAACACGTGGGATACAAGCAAATTGGGATAGGTTACGTCCATTTGAAATTATCGAAATTGCCCGTGTTGACGTGCAATGTAGGCATATTAGGGAATAGAATAACTTATGCCCTAGCTTATGGGTGGGGGGGGGGGAGAGGGAGAGCGGGAAGCTAGTCAGCTGTTTACGATATGAACTCGCCTACTCGCACAACATGATCCTAATTTTACAAGGTTCTACACACGTTGAATTTAAAACTACATTAGGCATAAACTGCCATATTATCACACGACGAGCAGTGGAAGCTGAATCGACCGAGCTGGTCCCAACTGGGGCCTATAACCTTGTTGACCTATACCAAAGTTGCTTCATGTCAGTCAAATGATGCGTCTCCGAAACCGTTAGTAATTTGGACTAGGATTGGAAACAAGCTGACATGCTTGACGGTGAACAAGATCCCTTGCTGTTGGGAATGAAAATTCAGGAATGTGAAAATTACGTAGATGTTTGCAAAAGTGTACGTGATTGCATGGTTCTTTTTATTTATTTTTTGTTTATTTTCCATGCTACCCAACGAATTCAAGGACTGTACATCAGGTGGAGAATGCCTACTGAGAACCACCCCGAACACAAAACAAGGCACGCTACAACTCTTCCAGACGAGACACAGAGAATATCCCTCCCTACCCAACCCCACTCCTTGAACGAAGTCTTGTAAACAATTTCCCCTGCGATTTCATGGACGGGTTAGCATTGTTCATGTTAAATCATGCTCTGCTTGTGTTGTGTGTGTGTCGAACTGTGGCTTTCGTTACACGGATGGCGGGCACGGTTAGTCTCGCTGAAAATTTTGGTTGTTGTGAGTGTGATAATAATATTAAATAGCCTACGCTGTGGTGTAGGCCTACATCAATATGAACATTGCATTACTTTTCCTTCTGAAATCTAGACCAATTATGAAGTGGAGATAACGGTTAATAAATACGCATGTGATATAGTGACGACGTCAGAACTGAATTGTTTTGGTGGCTGGAATAGGGCACACCTGTAAACAGAGTGGGCTAGGGACTTTTTTTTCCCTTTAAGGCAGCCGAATTAGGCACTTTTATTCCGTTTAATACTTTAATTCAACGTCAACATATCGTAAGCTACAATGCAGTCCATTTTTTTGGTAAAATACGCCCCAGAAACACACAAAATAAATTATTGCAAAGTTGCTGCAAAAATAAATTAAATAATAAATTTAAATAAATAATAAAAAAAAATAAAAGCTTGTTTATTCATTTGATGGCAAGTTAAGCCTGCATTTTTTTTTTAGTTTTTCTTTCTGGTGGTGACCTGAGTGTTGGGTTCGACCGGAGGGGCGGGGGGTGAAATATTTTTTTTAGGGGGGGGGGGTGTCATGGCCCACTCCTAGCGCCGTCATTGGTGTGATGTAATGGTCCAGATGTAGGATTGAAAGAGAAAGCAAGCCAAACAGCGAAAACACTAAGAATAAAGTCGTACGGCAGGCCACCTTTATACACTTACGTTTCGTCGGAGTGGCATGACCCGGCATCGAACTGGCAACCAATCCGTATCCACGGATCACTTACATAACGCCTTTATCGGTGTGCCCACTTCTCAGTGTATGTATGACATTCACTGTTTCACTTGTTTTCCTCTTTCCGTTGTTTAATTTATAGCGATCTGTGTCCATTTATTGGACTGATACGTAGTATATTCTTCGTAATTGGCACATCTTTATTACAGTCTTGGATGTTTGGCTCAGACGGCAGCAGCGTTTAGTTGTGATTTGGTTTTTGCTGGTGCGAATTCAAGCAGCGTCTTCTGAATGAAATACAAGCCAGCAATGAAAGACAAGACTTAGCGAGTATTGGCTATTTATATGTATGATTTCCGCTGTTATTCGAAATTGAGCCGTTTCATCAACAAACGCAGTTTACTTCAGATGGCGTAAAGCTCCACGAAATTTATAATGTTAAAAAAAAATATATATATATAATAAAATAACTTCACACAATATACAGCACAATACAGCAGCACATCGGTCTTTCAGTTAAAAATCTATTTCGCCAAGAGGCTGTGATTTCATTATCCGCCAAACACACTGTCTGGAAATAAAATGCCATGAAGGAAATCCACTTTTCCTGGCTTGTCTCCGCCACAGCCCGTATAGAGTACAGAATTGAGTTTAGAGACAAGGATTTTACGACATTGGCTTCGAGGTGGGACGGGCAAGCAGAGGGTTAAGAGAGTAGAGGGGAAAAGAGAAGAAAGACGGTAAGGCAGTAAGGTGACGACTCACCGATGGGTCCCTGGGGGGCTTCAGACACCATTTTGGAACGAGGGCTCTCGCCTATCAAGGTGGCCGCAGTCACCCAGAATTCGTACGGCTGGTTGGTTTTGAGGCCCGGTAGTTCGTAGTAGAGAGCGGTAGGGGGAACCGTGTGCTTGATGGCGTCCTAGAGAGGGAAGAAGAAAAAAAATAGAAGAGAAACCGTCATAAAAATAACGAATGACTTGGACCCCTAGCACCTTGGGGTTACAGGCCCTGTTGCGCAGGACAGGGAGGTCCGCCGGAGAATCCGCGACCGCACGTGTCAGGTGGGATTACTTTGTTCGCTCAGGGGAACTGACGAACGTAGACAGATGGCGGGGGAAGGTATAGATACTTGGGTAGGGAAGTTAAAGCTGCGTAACGCAAAACGCAAACTGTATGAACTAACAGCTCGAGGCCGGAGTACTTTATGCCGAAACATTGGACTTGGAATAATTTGAAAGTTGCTGCAGTGAGTAAAGGATGGAAATGAAGAGAAATGTCCATAGCAACTTAATAAAAAAAAAAGGCACGACACATAATCTTAAATAGAACGAAAAAAACAACTGCCGTAATTGCGACTCGAACCTAGGACATCCACAGGGTTGGACTTTAGCTATGATCCAACCAGGCTGCGGAGTAGGGTGGAGTGGACAATTTGGAATTACTCATTGGCAGGGTTTGGAAAAGTTGCTGTTGGGCATCACTATCACACGCAAAAAAATTTCATCATTCTGCGGTCATGTCTGGAGGTGCCTTCAAGTTTAACATTGTCCAGCAATGGATGGAATGGCGAAAAAGGCAAAAATGATGATTTGACTGGTTCTAAATTTAATTTTCACATTATCTCATTTGAAACACTTACAGTGGGGATATCCAGTTGAGGTCTAAACTAGCCCCGGAGTAGCTTAACCCTGGATATAACTAACCCTCGACCTGGGATTTAGTGGACTGTTAAAAAAAGTTGGTGATATCCATGTTGGACTAAGTTGGGGTTTTGTTAGCTCTTTACTCCTTAGACCTCGACCTTTAGGCCAAATTAGCCCTCGATATACTTATGTTAAATTGCTGTTAAAGCTCAGGAATAACGCTAATCCTGGATGGATATCACCGCTCTTAACATCTTGGGGCTAACTACTCAGTATTAAGTTAGTCCTCGACCTTCAGGCTAAATTTTGCTTAGCCCTCAACTTATTTCGTGATGGACATCATCATTTTCCCTTATTACCGAGGTTAGCCAAAAGGTTAACGTTAACCCTCAACTGGATATCCCCACCGTTAGAGACTAAGAAGGGTAGCCGTAATTGGCCATTTTGACAATTTTCGATGCTAAATTATTATTCCCACAGTTTTTAAGAAAAATAAAATTCTTTGTAATTTCGGCATGCTAACGTTGTTTCTGATTGAATCGAATGAGATAATCTTAAAAATTAAGTTTCAAAACAGTCAAATCATCATATTGACCTTTTACGCCGTTCCGCCCATTGCCGTACTACGTTAAACTTGAAGGCCCTTGGGGGGCCACAAGACATGACCCCAGAATGATGAAATTTTGTGTGTGTGTGATAGTGATGCACAAAGGCGACTTTTTCACACCCTGCCAACAGAGTAGTGTAACCAAAGTCCCAGAAGTCTCAGTTACCCTTGTTCTGGGTTCAAGTTCCAGTCGGTGACTAAAACTTGGGCTGGGCAGGCAGGCAAGCCTATTAAACGACTATGACTCTTTTAATGTTACTTTATTTATTAGTATTTTTGTACATTTTTGTCTTTGAACAAATTTAAAGAAAGTCCAACATGATGAAACCTTGTGAGCTGTTCCAATCAGTAATTAACAAGATAAAATGCGCAAGAAAAATGAAAAACTACACAAAAAAATAGAGAGTTCAATAGCCTAAAAGAAGAAACGGTCGCAAATGACCAAAAGTATGACAAAAGTTAACATAATTCATGAATCCAATATGCAAACAAAGAAAAAGTCGGCTGAACGTGAACTCAAAGGCAATCCATATAATAGAGTAAATTTGGGTCAAATTTTGAGAAAATTGATTCACGAATGAAGAAAGCCTATGGAGGATTAACATTCCTGCATGCCCTGAACATTTTCAGATAGGGACACACAAAAAATCTATTTCCGTTTAAAGATGGCGGCCAAACAAAGATGGCGGCTGCTTACAATTTTTAAAATACAAGATCTCTAATTCTATTGGACCAATTTTGGTTTTCATTATGTCAAATTAAAGGTAATTTACGTAGAATGTTTTATTTCCTATGACGTATGACCTATTTCCTGATGGTAACAAACACCGTTAGTTGCCACATTTTCGTGTTTGTTTGTAAAACCACTGGGGTAATAAATAAAACTTCATATAGGAAATAAAACGTTCTACGTTACATTACCATTAATTTGACACATTAAAATTCAAGATTTGGTCCCATAGAAGAAGAAATATTACTTTTTTCAAAATTTTAAGCAACCGTCATCTTTGTTTGACCGCCATCTTTAAACGGAAAGAGATTTTTTTTGGTCTTCCTATCGGAAAACCTTCAGGGCATCCAGGAATGTTAACCCTCCAAACGATTTGCTTTCTTCATTCAGGAAACATTTTCCCCCAAATTTACTCTACTACAACAGCAATTAAAAACATCACAATTCCTTCCAAACTGCACTCTCAATTAACCACAGCTTCAGTTCTTTATTGAATGTTTCATTATGGGAAATCACTCGAAAGCTGAGTGGTATCCAGTTTACGCTTTAGCACTAATAAATTTTAATCATTGTTTTCTAAAAAATTATCATTTACTTTTCGACTGATTTTTACGAATGTTTATCGACTATTTTAAAAGTCTTCCATGGTCGAGATCAAGAGACTGAACAGTTGATGAAGGCATCGTTCTGGGATTTTAACCGAACCCGGGGACTAAAACTATCAGAGACCCAACGTATCAATGGCTATTTAGGGTTTTTACATGCAGACAGAACAAATCGCAGCTAAAACAGGAACTCAAATAGGGGCTAAAATAAGAAATAGAATTATTGCAATAGAATGATGTTAGCACCTACCTCTTCAGCATCATCCACGTGCTTGGCATAAACATGGTATTTCGTAACGACCCCATTCGAGTGGAGGGGAGACTTCCAGGCGACGAGGACAGACTCCTTGGACGCGGGCACGGCCTTCACGTCGGCGGGAACGTCGGGCACTGAAATCAAAAGACGCAACGAACGTTTGATGGCGCATTTTTATAGGATTTCAAGTCGTAGCAGAGACACACGTACACAAAAATGGGTTCTACTGTAGAAAGAAATTTAAGAAAATAATCAAAAGAAAAAAGGTTAAGAATTTGAGCTTGTGTGGATAAAAGTAAAATATTTATAGTGTGCGCGGCGTATCTTGAGTCCTGGAAGTATTTTATGAGCGGCTTCGTCTTCCTGGAGGGGGCGGCTTTAATCGACGGCCGCCATTGTTTTTGTAACCATTTTGGATATCAACAAGGCACTCTGCTACCAAAAACGTACAATCGATTATCTGTGTTCGTTCTGCAGCGAACTCAAGATAGGCCGCGCGCACTCTAATGCAGTGAAATTACGTAATCGCACAAAGGTACCATATTCATAAATTTTCCCGTTATTATTACTTTTCCCTTCTCATTTTTGTTAGTCTACGAAGATGGTGGTGCAAGGAGGCCTAACACCACGAATTGCTAAAGACTTTATATTTTGTTAACCTCTGACAGAGTTGGACTGGGTCACAAGATCCGTGACCCAGTGGCCTAATGACCTAGTAACCCAGTCTGACCCAGTATAACCCAGTGATACAGTATGACCCAGCGACCGAGTATGACCCAGTAAGACGCAGTGACCAGTAAGACCCAGTGACTCAGTTTGATAGTCTAACCAATGACCCAGTCTGACCTAGTGATCTAGTGATCCACAGTCTGACCCAGTTTGACCCAGGGACCCAGTGATTTGAATTTCTGGTTTTTAACTTTAAGACTTTTCGACCCCGGTTATTTGAAAAAGCTATTAGAAGTTTCTTTCGGTTTCCGAAAAACCGCGAAAAGACGTTAACCGAAACAGTTGATGTTACGTTTACAACTATGCAACTGTATATATAATTGAATTCAGACTTAAGTTCACAATTACTCGACCGAGCAAGAGATGCAACAATAATTGAGCTTTCCATTCCACTGTGTTGTAAAATTTAATCTAATTTAATTTAACTAGCTGATCGGGAATCCCAACTCATCCAAAAGGGAGTTCCATTTCCTTCAGCCAGTTGTTGAGTGGGGCTCCCCTTTGCAGCACACTGGGTCAAAGCAGGTCACTTGGTCATAATGGGTCACTCGGTCACACTGAGTCACTCGATCAATTTATGTAATGACCAAGTGACCCAGCTCAAAAATGTGACCCAGTCCGTCACTAACCTCTTTCACATCATGACGCACTCCTACGAAAGAAGGGAAAATAACTAAGACTATTAACAAAAATAACTAAAGGACCCGAGTGAAGCGAGCAACGAAGAGCCGAGTCGTTAGGTGCTGCAGGGCATTTTTTAAACATATTATCTGGTGGAACACCCGTGGTTTAAACTAGCCTATACCAGCGATTTTTAATTTTCCACCAGTGATGGCATTAATATTGACTCAATTTGTTAGATCCTTAAATGTTACTATAATGTTACTAATGAAAATCAACTGCGATTAAAATATTAAAAAAAAAGTAAAACAAAACTGTGCTCTCCAGCAGTCACAAACTGCACTAAATTGCCTTAAGAACGTTCAGCTTCCAGTGCTCCGCCCTACGCCACACCGGAGAAGCTAACAGCCCTTCCCAGACCCACTAACTGGTGAAGTGGGTTACGCATGAATGCCCACCAGTCTAAATTTATTTTAAAATGCCCTGCGCCGCTTTGTTTCCCAGCATGGAGGACGCAAGATCAAATCGCGTCACTGACGTGTGTGTTCCCACGGAACTTTATATACTCCTGGTACCACGGACAGAAGGGCAATAATAGGAACCACTGGCACAGAAACCTTAAAAAAACAGCAGAACACAAGATCATGATAAAAAATTACGAGAACCAGAACACAACCTTTTACAGTAAGGTTGGCTGAAATGGGGAGACTACTTCTTTCTAACAAAGAAAAACCACTAATTGTTGATAAACATAAAAAGTAACAGTCGCTTTATTTAGGCTACCTTATCTTTTAGTACGAAAAGTGCGTTGCGTTTAACTGAGCACCTTTTGAAGCAACCATAAAATAAAACGAAAAAAAAAATCACCTTATCCTTCTCCCCAAGCGACGAAGAATCCATTTACGAATGCAAGCCTCATTGTTCCCAATCCCAACAAGGCGGGAAACAAGCCAAGTCAGTCGGCACTAACCTGGGGTTGCATTACACGACCTCAAGGATCTCCCCACACTCATTTGCAGGGGCGTAGTACAAAAAAAAAAGAGAACCTGCCTTGGGAGACCTTGGACGCTTTTAGAGCCCATTCGGAGCTCTGATGACCTCGATAAGCCCCTCATTGGGCGTCGTTGGGAGTCGTTTCCTCCCGGATGTGGGATCTGGGTCCGCCGTTTGATTGACTCAGCCTCAGTCGGTGGAAACCCCACGAGTTCCTCGTGATTCCTCGACTCTGCATTTTCTTAAAAGACCTTCATTTCCTCGAATGATTCCCAAAACCGAGGATAAGCATCAGGTTGATTGGTGTTCGTCACCATAATATTTGAGAGATTCACAAGAAGCTCGTACATTTTCCGAGCAGAAATGCAAACTAAATTTATTACTCATAATGCGTGGTTGCGAATCCTGCATATACGTTGTTCAACCTAAAGTTGATAGAGAAAGACTCTACAAACGTAGTTACTTTCTGGGTAGTTAAGTTTTATAATTCCTTGCCCACGGATATGAAACGTTTGAATGAGATGTCGTCTTTTAAGAAACATTTGTTCAGGCGGTCTAAATCCATCTATCTTGGAAAATTTGTTCAATATTGTGAGTTACCTTTCTGAATTTAAATGTTTTGTTTCATTTTGCATTCTTCATTTCTTTCGGCAAAGTATTGTGCTATTGTTTTTTGGATTCCTCTTGTACTGTTTGTAGTTGTTGTTCTTATCTTTGCAGTTTTACCTAAATTGTTTTTCTTCTTTTTTGTTTTTATTTTATTTTATTATTATAATTATACGTATACTTTTTTTGTTAAATAATTTCTCACATGTAATTCTGAGTCCTGCTTGTTGGAAATATCCCGCCTCAGCGTCTGTTTGATTTGCATTTTTTGTGCAGTCCCAATCCCCACTTGGGCATCTGCTCTTGTGGTGTGTGGGTTTGTCACTTTTATGAACTGTCCTCGTGTTTACTTCTAAATAAACTCAAACTCAAACAAACGCTATCAAAAAAAAAAGAAGAAAATGAAGGTTCTTTGTAGGGTTGTCAACATCCCCGTAAAAACTGGTTTTGTACAGGGCACTGGTAACTACCGGTAAAATTTTGGCAACTATACCAGCTGGGTGGGAGAAAAAACGTTTGTATATATATTTTTATTATATTCTCTACTTAAAAGTTAAAATAAAACAACCGTCAGCGAGACAAAAAGACAAACAATCTTCACATGCAGTTTCTCACGTAAGATGAAAGTACTGGAGGTGGTGCTGAGTTATAATAGCACTGAATTAAAAAAGTATTCTCATCACGAGCAAGAAACTGCATGTGAAGATTGTTTGTCTTTTTGTCTCGCTGACGGTTGTTTTATTTTAACTTTTAAGTAGAGAATATAATAAAAATATATATACAAACGTTTTTTCTCCCACCCAGCTGGTATAGTTGCCAAAATTTTACCGGTAGTTACCAGTGCCCTTTACAAAACTAGTTTTTACGGGGATGTTGACAACCCTACAAAGAACGTGCATTTACTTCTTTTTTCTTTTTTTTTTTGATAGCGTTTGTTTGAGTTTGAGTTTATTTGGAAGTAAATACGAGGACAGTTCATAAAAGTGAAAAACCTACACACCACAAGAGCAGATGCCCAAGTGGGGATTGGGACTGCACAAAAATGCAAATCAAACAGACGCTGAGGAGGGATATTTCCAACAATCTGGACTCAGAATTACATGTGAAAAATTATTTAACGAAAAAAGCATACATATAATTATAATAATAAAATAAAATAAAAACAAAAAAGAAGAAAAACAATTTAGGTAAAGCTGCAAAGATAAGAACAACAACAAAAAATAGTACAAGAGGAATCCAAAAACAAAAGCACAATACTTTGCCGAAAGAAATGAAGAATGCAAAATGAAACAAAACATTTAAATTCAGAAAGGTAACTCACAATATTGAACAAATTTTCCAAGATAGATGGATTTAGACCGCCTGAACAAATGTTTCTTAAAAGACGACATCTCATTCAAACGTTTCATATCCGTGGGCAAGGAATTATAAAACTTAACTACCCAGAAAGTAACTACGTTTGTAGAGTCTTTCTCTATCAACTTTAGGTTGAACAACGTATATGCAGGATTCGCAACCACGCATTATGAGTAATAAATTTAGTTTGCATTTCTGCTCGGAAAATGTACGAGCTTCTTGTGAATCTCTCAAATATTATGGTGACGAACACCAATCAACCTGATGCTTATCCTCGGTTTTGGGAATCATTCGAGGAAATGAAGGTCTTTTAAGAAAATGCAGAGTCGAGGAATCACGAGGAACTCGTGGGGTTTCCACCGACTGAGGCTGAGTCAATCAAACGGCGGACCCAGATCCCACATCCGGGAGGAAACGACTCCCAACGACGCCCAATGAGGGGCTTATCGAGGTCATCAGAGCTCCGAATGGGCTCTAAAAGCGTCCAAGGTCTCCCAAGGCAGGTTCTCTTTTTTTTTTGTACTACGCCCCTGCAAATGAGTGTGGGGAGATCCTTGAGGTCGTGTAATGCAACCCCAGGTTAGTGCCGACTGACTTGGCTTGTTTCCCGCCTTGTTGGGATTGGGAACAATGAGGCTTGCATTCGTAAATGGATTCTTCGTCGCTTGGGGAGAAGGATAAGGTGATTTTTTTTTTCGTTTTATTTTTATGGTTGCTTCAAAAGGTGCTCAGTTAAACGCAACGCACTTTTCGTACTAAAAGATAAGGTAGCCTAGATGAAGCGACTGTTACTTTTTTATGTTTATCAACAATTAGTGGTTTTTCTTTGTTAGAAAGAAGTAGTCTCTCCATTTCACCCAACCTTACTGAAAAACGAAGCAAGCAGTCTGCATTAAAGACTGTCCTTGTGAGGATACACATTACAAGAAAAGACAACTGCCCCGACTGGGACTCGAACCCAGGACATCCCGTTTACTAGCCGGGCGCTCTAACCACTGCGCTACCGAGGCATTGGTTAGAGCGCCCGGCTATAGTTCGTTCCACATTATGTTTTCAGAAAAATGAATGGATAACGACACATTTCCTTGCACTAAGAGTTCAAAAATATGTGGATATCACACTTGTAGACTCAACGTAGTTACTGTTAGAGTGTACGAATGGGATGTTTACGGATTTTTTTTACACTCGTAGTGGAAGAAAACGTGGCGTCGTACACTCAGTTTTCTGAAAGCTTAATATGCAACAAAGTATAGTAAACGGGATGTCCTGGGTTCGAGTCCCGGTCGGGGCAATTGTCTTTTCTTTCTTTCTCAGACTAGTGTATTGTGTATCCTCACAAGGACAGTCTTTAATGCAGACTGCTTTCTTCGTTTACCCTTTACCTTGTGATTTCTTTATTTATTTACTGAAAAAGGTTGTGTTCTGGTTCTCGTAATTTTTTTATCATAATTCTTGTGTTCTGCGGTTTTTTTTTAAGGTTTCTGTGCCAGTGGTTCCTATTATTGCCATTCTGTCCGTGGTACTAGGAGTACTAGGAGTAAGTTCCGTGGGAACAAACACGTCAGTGACGCGATTTGATCTTGCGTCCTCCAGGCTGGGAAACAAAGCAACGCAGAGCATTTTAAAATAAATTTTGACTGGTGGGCTTTCATGCGTAACCCACTTCACCTCCAGTTAGTGGGTCTGGGAAGCGCTGTTAGCTTCCCCGGTGTGGCGTAGGGCGGAGCACTGGAAGCTGAACGGTCTTAAGACAATTTAGTGCAGTTTGTGACTGTTGGAGAGCACAGTTTTGTTTTATTTTTTCAATATTTTTTAATCGCAGTTGGTTTTCATTAGTCGGTATACATTTAAGGATCTATCAAATTGAGTCAATATTAATGCCATCACTTGTGGGAAATTTAAAATCGCTGGTATGTTAGTTTAAATCACGGGTGTTCCACCAGATATGTTTAAAACGGCCCTGAAGCACCTAACGACTCGGCTCTTCTTTGCTCGCTTCACTCGGGTTCTTTAGTTATATTCGTGACTAGTCTTAGTTATTTTTCCCTTCTTTCGTAGAAGTGCGTCATGATGTGAAAGAGGTTAGTGACGGACTGGGTCACATTTTTGAGCTGGGTCACTTGGTCACTAGGTCATTACATAAATTGATCGAGTTACCCAGTATGACCATGTGACCCAGCATGACCCAGTGATCCAGCGTGACCCAGTGACTCAGTGTGACTAGTGACCCAGTTTGACCAGTGACCTGCTACGACCCAGTGTGCTGCAAAGGGGAGCCCCACTCAACAACTAGCTGAAGGAAATGGAACTCCCTTTTGGATGAGTTGGGATTCCCTATCAGCTAGTTAAATTAAATCACAATAAATTTTACAACACAATGGAATGGAAAACTCAATTATTGTAGCATCTCTTGCTCGGTCGAGTAATTGTGAACTTAATTCAGAATTCAAATATATATTATGTAATTGAGTAGTTGTGAACGTAACATCAACTGTTTCGGTTAACATCTTTTCACGGTGTTTCGGAAACCGAAAGAAACTTCTAATAGCTTTTTCAAATAACCGAGGTCGAATCTAAAGTTAAAAACCAGAAATTCAAATCACTGGGTCCCTGGGTCAAACTGGGTCAGACTGGGTCATTAGTTAGACTGTGCCACTGGCTCAAACTGAGTCACTGGGTCTTACTGGTTACTTCGTCTTACTGGGTCATACTGGGTTGCTGGGTCATACTGGATCACTGGGTTACTAGGTCATTAGGCCACTGGGTCACGGATCATGTGACCCAGTCCAACTCTGTCAGAGGTTAACAACATATAAAGTCTTTAGCAATTCGTGGTAACTATTAAGCCTCCTTGCACCACCATCTTCGTAGACTAACAAAAATGAGAAGGGAAAAGTAATAATAGCGGGTAAATTTATGAATAGGGTTCCTTTGTGCGATTACGTAATTTCACTTCATTAAATATTTTACTTTTATCCACACAAGCTCAAATTCTTAACCTTTTTTCTTTTGATTATTTTCTTAAACTTCTTTCTACAGTAGAACCCATTTTTGTGTACATGTGTCTTTGCTACGACTTGAAATCCTATAAAAATGCGCCATCAAACGTTCGTTGCGTCTTTTGATTTCAGTGCCCGACGTTCCCGCCGACGTGAAGGCCGTGCCCGCGTCCAAGGAGTCTGTCCTCGTCGCCTGGAAGTCTCCCCTCCACTCGAATGGGGTCGTTACGAAATACCATGTTTATGCCAAGCACGTGGATGATGCTGAAGAGGTAGGTGCTAACATCATTCTATTGCATTAATTCTATTTCTTATTTTAGCCCCTATTTGAGTTCCTATTTTAGCTGCGATTTGTTCTGTCTGCATGTAAAAACCCTAAATAGCCATTGATACGTTGGGTCTCTGATAGTTTTAGTCCCCGGGTTCGGACAAAATCCCAGAACGATGCATTCACCAACTGTTAAGTCTCTTGATGTCGACCATGGAGGACTTTTAAAATAGTTGATAAACATTCGAAAAAAATCAGTCGAAAAGTAAATACTAATTTTAGAAAACAATGCTTAAAATTTATTAGTGCTAAACTGTAAACTGGCTACCACTCAGCTTTCTAGTGATTTCCCATAATGGAACATTCAATAAAGAACTGAAGCTGTGGTTAATTGAGAGTGCTGTTTGGAAGGAATTGTGGTGTTTTTAATTGCTGTTGTAGTAGAGTAAATTTGGAAGGAAATGTTTCCTGAATGAAGAAAGCAAATCCTTTGGAGGGTAAACATTCCTACATGCCCTGAACATTTTCCGATAGGAAGACCAAAAAAAATCTCTTTCCGTTTAAAGATGGCGGTCAAACAAAGATGACGGCTGCTTAAAATTTTGAAAAGGTAATATTTCTTCTTCTATGGGACCAAATCTTGAATTTTAATGTGTCAAATTAATGGTAATGTAACGTAGAACGTTTTATTTTCTATATGAAGTTTTATTTATTATCCCAGTGGTTTTACAAGCAAACTCGAAAATGTGGCAACTAACGGTGTTTGTTACCATCAGGAAATAGGTAATACGTCATAGGAAATAAAACATTCTACGTAAATTACCTTTAATTTGACATAATGAAAACCAAAATTGGTCCAATAGAATTAGAGATCTTGTATTTTAAAAATTGTAAGCAGCCGCCATCTTTGTTTGGCCGCCATCTTTAAACGGAAATAGATTTTTTGTGTGTCCCTATCTGAAAATGTTCAGGGCATGCAGGAATGTTAATCCTCCATAGGCTTTCTTCATTCGTGAATCAATTTTCTCAAAATTTGACCCAAATTTACTCTATTATATGGATTGCCTTTGAGTTCACGTTCAGCCGACTTTTTCTTTGATTGCATATTGGATTCATGAATTATGTTAACTTTTGTCATATTTTTGGTCATTTGCGAACGTTTCTTCTTTTAGGCTATTGAACTCTCTATTTTTTTGTGTAGTTTTTCATTTTTCTTGCGCATTTTATCTTGTTAACTACTGATTGGAACAGCTCACAAGGTTTCATTATGTTGGACTTTCTTTAAATTTGCTCAAAGACAAAAAAGTACAATAATACTAATAAATAAAGTAACATTAAAAGAGTCATAGTCGTTTAATAGGCTTGCCTGCCCAGCCCAAGTTTTAGTCACCGACTGGAACTTGAACCCAGAACAAGGGTAACTGATACTTCTGGGACTTTGGGTACACTACTCTGTAGGGTGGAGATTAAAGGAATTCGTCATTGGCAGGGTGTGAAAAAGTCGCCTTTGTGCATCACTATCACACACACACAAAATTTCATCATTCTGTGGTCATGTCTTGAGGTGCCCCAAGAGCCTTCAAGTGTAATGTTGTACGGCAATGGGTGGAACGGCGCAAAACGTCAATATGATGATTTGACTTTTTTAAAACCTAATTTTTAAGATTATCTCGTTCGATTCAATCAGAAACAACGTTAGCATGCCGTAATTACAAAAAAATTTATTTTTCTTAAAAACTGTGGGAATAATTATTTAGCATCTAAAATTGTCAAAATGGCCAATTACGGCTACCCTTCTTAGTCTCTAACGGTAGGGATATCCAGTTGAGGGTTAACGTTAACTTTTTGGCTGAACTCGGTAATAAGGAAAAATGGTGATATCCATCACGAAATAAGTTGAGGGCTAAGCAAAATTTAGCCTGAAGGTCGAGGACTAACTTAATACTGAGTAGTTAGCCTCGAGATGTTAAGAGCGGTGATATCCATCCAGGATTAGCGTTATTCCTGAGCTTTAACAACATTTTAACATAAGTATATCGAGGGCTAATTTATCCTAAAGGTCGAGATCTAAGGAGTAAAGAGCTAACAAAACCCCAACTTAGTCCAACATGGATATCACCAACTTATTTTAACAGTCCACTAAATCCCAGATCGAGGGTTAGTTATATCCAGGGCTAAGCTATACTCCGGGGCTAATTTAGACCTCAACTGGATATCCCCACCGTACGTGTTTCAAATGAGATAATGTGAAAGTTAAATTTAGAACCAGTCAAATCATCATTTTTGCCTTTTTCGCCATTCCACCCATTGCTGGACAATGTTAAACTTGAAGGCGCCTCAAGACATGACCGCAGAATGATGAATTTTCGCGTGTGTGACAGTGATGCCCAACAGAAACTTTTCCAAACCCTGCCAATGAAAAATTCCAAATTGTCCACTCCACCCTACTCCGCAGCCTGGTTGGATCATAGCTTAATTCCAACCCTGTGGATGTCCTAGGTTCGAGTCGCAATTACGGCAGTTGTTTTTTTCGTTCTATTTAAGATTATGTGTCGTGCCTTTTTTTTTTATTAAGTTGCTATGGACATTTCTCTTCATTTCCATCCTTTACTCACTGCAGCAACTTTCAAATTATTCCAAGTCCAATGTTTCGGCGTAAAGTACTCCGGCCTCGAGCTGTTAGTTCATACAGTTTGCGTTTTGCGTTACGCAGCTTTAACTTCCCTACCCAAGTATCTATACCTCTCCTTCACCATCTGTCTACGTTCGTCAGTTCCCCTGAGCGAACAAAGTAATCCCACCTGACACGTGCGGTCACGGATTCTCTGGCGGACCTCCCTGTCCTGCGCAACAGGGCCTGTAACCCCAAGGTGCTAGGGGTCCAAGTCATTCGTTATTTTTATGACGGTTTCTCTTCTCTTTTTTTTTCTTCTTCCCTCTCTAGGACGCCATCAAGCACACGGTTCCCCCTACCGCTCTCTACTACGAACTACCGGGTCTCAAAACCAACCAGCCGTACGAATTCTGGGTGACTGCGGCCACCTTGATAGGCGAGAGCCCTCGTTCCAAAATGGTGTCTGAAGCCCCCCAGGGACCCATCGGTGAGTCGTCACCTTACTGCCTTACCGTCTTTCTTCTCTTTTCCCCTCTACTCTCTTAACCCTCTGCTTGCCCGTCCCACCTCGAAGCCAATGTCGTAAAATCATTGTCTCTAAACTCAATTCTGTACTCTATACGGGCTGTGGCGGAGAGAGGCCAGGAAAAGTGGATTTCCTTCATGGCATTTTATTTCCAGACAGTGTGTTTGGCGGATAATGAAATCACAGCCTCTTGGCGAAATAGATTTTTAACTGAAAGACCGATGTGCTGCTATATTGTGCTGTATATTGTGTGAAGTTATTTTATTATATATATATATTTTTTTTTAACCTTATAAATTTCGTGGAGCTTTACGCCATCTGAAGTAAACTGCGTTTGTTGATGAAACGGCTCAATTTCGAATAACAGCGGAAATCATACATAAAAATAGCCAATACTCGTTAAGTCTTGTATTTCATTGCTGGCTTGTATTTCATTCAGAAGGCGGACGCGGCTTGAATTCGCACCAGCAAAAACCAAATCACAACTCAACGCTGCTGCCGTCTGAGCCAAACACCCAAGGTGTAATAAAGATGTGCCAATTCCATTACGAAGAATATACTACGTATCAGTCCAATAAATGGACACAGATCGCCATAAATTATACAACGGAAAGAGGAAAACAAGCCAAACAGTGAATGTCATACATACACTGAGGAGTGGGCACATCGATAAAGGCGTTATGTAAGTGATACGGGGTGCGGATTGGTTGCCAGTTCGATTCCGGGTCATGCCACTCCAACGAAACGTATATGTATAAAGGTGGCCTGCCGTACGACTTTATTCTTGGTGTTTTCGCTGTTTGGCTTGCTTTCTCTTTCAATCCTACAGCTGGACCATTACATCACACCAATGACGGCGCTAGGAGTGGGCCATGACCCCCCCCCCCAATATTTCACGTCCCCCCCCCTCCCCTGAACCCAACACTCAGATCACCACCAGAAAGAAAAACTAAAAAAAAATGCAAGCTAAACTTGCCATCAAATGAATAAACCGAGCTTGTATTTTTTTTATTATTTATTTAAATTTATTAATTACTTTATTTTTGCAGCAACTTTGCAATAATTTATTTTGTGTGTTTGTGGGGCGTACTTTACCAAAGAAATTGGACTGCATTGAAGCTTGCGTTATGTTTAAGTTGAATTAAACGGAATAAAAGTGCCTATAATGCAGCTGCCTTGAAAAAAAAAAGTCCCTAGCCCACTCTGTTTAAGATGTGCCCTCTGCCGGCCCCCAAAACAATTCAGTCCTGACGCCGTCACTGCATCACACACGTATTTATTTACCGTTATGTCTCCACTTCATAATTGGTCTAGATTTCTGAAGGAAAAGTAATGCAACGTACATATTGATGTACACCACTGGGTGGGCTATTTAATATTATTATTTTCACAACCACAACAACCAAAATTTTCAGCGAGACTGACCGTGCCCGCCATCCGTGTAACGAAAGCCACAGTTCGACGCACACACAACACAAGCAGAGCGTTTAACATGAAAAATGCTAACCCATCCCTGAAATCGCAGGGGAAATTGTTTACAAGACTTCGTTAAAGGGGTGGGGTGGGGTAGGGAGGGATTTGCTTTGTGTCTCGTCTGGAAGAGTTGTAGCGTGCCTTGTTTTGTGTTCGGGGTGGTTCTCAGTAGGCATTCGCCACCTGATGTACAGTCCAATTCGTTGGGTAGAATGGGAAATAAACATAAAAAATAAAAAGAACCATGCAATCACGTACACTTTTGCAAACATCTACGTCAATTTGCACATTCCTGAATTTTCATTCCAACAGGACGGGATCTTGTTCACCGGCAAGCATGTCAGCTTCCTCCCAAGCCTAGACCAAATTACTAACGGTTTCGGAGACGCATCATTTGACTGACATGAAGCTACTTTGGTATAGGTCAACAAGGTTATAGGCCCCAGTTGGGACCAGCTCGGTCGATTCAGCTTCCACTGCTCGTCGTGTGATAATATGGCAGTTTATGCCTAATGTAGTTTTAGATTCAACGTGTGTAGAACCTTGTAAAATTAGGATCATGTTGTGCGAGTAGGCGATCTCATATCGTAAACAGCTGACTTGCTTCCCGCCTTTCCCCCCCCCCCCATAAGCTAGGGCATAAGTTATTCTATTCCCGAATATGCCGACATTGCACGTCAACCCGGGCAATTTCGATAATTTCAAATGGACATAACCTATCCCAATTTGCTTGTATCACGTGTTAATATTTTTTGAAACATTTACATATTGTTAACCGTGGAGAAAACGGGAAAAATGAATGCGTGTGTTGCAAATCTTGTGGACTTATGTTGCTGGGGCCAATGGCCAATCTTCCTGGTCTGGTTTAATCTTCCTTTGATGGACGCATGCCTTGTAATTTCCTGTCCGGTTTCTGCATCTATAACCTTCGAGAAACTTCTTTACCCATAATACCCAGCTATTTCGCGGTTGCCAGGGGTAACCAAATCGCATAAAAGCAGCGGTCCGGCCATGCAAAATCAGTTAGCCTTCGGGCCAGCCTTTTGGCTGGTCCTCTCCTCTCCCGTGCTAGGAGGTCCCCAAGCCTAGTTTGCTGGTAGGCCTCTTTCCAAACCTAATCCTTACCCCAAACTTAACTTAACCCTGAAGTTCTGACCCTAAATTCCCAAACCTAATTTCAGCCTAATTTCTCAGCTTTTTTCGTTAGCGTGTGCAACACTGACACCCGTAACCCAATGAGCCAAAATTTAGTCACACGGAAAAGTCAACATACAAGAAAGCACCTATTCCTGGAAATCGTAAAGGGCTTTCTCTTTCACAGATGTCAGTAAACGGTTGTGCCGATCTCTGTATTCGTTGGCAGTCTAATTGAACACACTCGGCGACGAGTTAAATCACTGAACTCTACTCCAGGATGTCGGCTTCGGGTACTTCACTTTTCCGTCCGTTCTAACCGTATTACCTACCTTGACAAACTGAACTTCCGCCATTGTCTACCCTTGCACAGAAACCAAAGTAAGATGCAAGAGTTTAAAGTAAAATTTAAAATGTGGCCCTCTGGCCTAAGTAAACCCACAATACGAAGTATTTTATTTTCAGCACAATTAATAATTTCGTGCCTTGTTCACAATTAAAAACAAGAAATTCACAATTAAACATCAAGGGTGGAACCACCCTCGAATCTTGGCAATCAGGAAGACGCCATGTTGGAAGTCAAAAACTTCTAACATGGCGTCCTCCTGGTTGCCAAGATTCGTGGGTGTTCCACCCTTGGTGTTTTAATTGTGAATTTCTTGTTTTTAATTGTGAACAAGGCACGAAATTATTACTACATTTTTACTTTTGCACTGCCAATACTCACTGCTAATTTCGTTGTTGATTAGCAAGAGTTTGCATGCATTACAACATTTCAAGTTCCTGGATACGGCTTTTAATATCAGCGCCTGAAAAAGGTACAGACCAGACCCGCACGACACCACCACGTCCAGTCCCGGAACAAAAATTGTGCAATTTGTATTGTCGTCGTGATGGAATCGTTGATGAAAAACTGCTTCGCGGCGGCATACGTCTTGAGATGAGCTGATTGGACGAAAATCTGTTTTAGAAAGCGGCGGTTCCATTCGTCGTGACTTCATTTGTGATGGCGGTCGGAGTTTGCCGCTGACAAAGGGGTGACAAGTGGAAGCCTCTCGGGCAAGACGTCACTTTGAGAGAGATTAAGGCGCGCGACAGCGTGCATGACAAATGGCCCGTGCGGGTCAAAGGTCGTGCCCTGAGGACAAGCAGGGGCGAAGGAGACGCCGTCATGTGCACGAGCCAGGACATTCACCAACCCTAATTACGTTGTCTCTTCTCGTCGAAGCACGCGAGCCCATGTAAATTTGGTTTGACAGGATAATAATACGATGCGGTTTAGCCGTGTCTTCTCGTGTTTAAAAGTTTGGAGAGAGGGTTCCTTTGAAGTGCCTCTCGTTAGGTCGCTGAAGATAACATCGTAGAGCTGATTAGCGATCTGTGTTGTAGAAGTTACACACGAGTTGGGAAACGTAGCATCCTGAAATTTCAGACGAAATAACAGTTTCTTTAAAGTCACTGTCGTCGTATTTTTTTCAAGTGCGAGAAAGAGCATTGGGGGAAAAATCATGTTTTCAGCTGCATTCTGCTATCCGGAATTTGTAAGGGCGTCACATTGAAGGGACATACCTCTTAGGGCGGAGTGTAAAAACTTTTTTCTTAAATTCCTCATTGGCTCGGTGTGGAAAAGTTGCTCTTGGGTGTGACAAAATTTCATCACTCTGGAGTGATGTCTTGAGGTCCCCAAAGGCCTCCACGTTTAACATTGTATGGCAATGGGCGGAATGGCGGAAAAAGGAAAAAAATACAGATTTAGCTAGTTTTAAGTTTAATTTAAAGATAATGTCATTTGAAAGACTTAGCGATTAAGAAAGGTAGTCGTAATTCCCAATTTTGTTTTTTTGTTTTTTGCGTAGTGGTGTAAGTAGTGGTTAATGGACCAAAATTGCATAAAAGGCCATTTTGGGCAATTTTCGATGCTATATTGTTCCCACAGTGTTTTAGAAAAATAAAATTCTTTGTAATTGCCATTCTAGCGTAGTTTCTGAGACGATCGAATGAGATAATCTTAAAAATTAGATTTGTTAATTCAAACAGTCAAAAAACAGTCAAATCATCATTTTTGCCTTTTTCGTCCTTACCCCCATACCGGTACAATGTTAAACATGAAGACCATTGGGGCACCTCAAGGCATGACCCCAGAGTGATGAAACTTTTTGTGTGTGATTGTGATGCCCAATAGCAACTTCTCCACATCCTGCCAATGAAGAATTTCCAAAATAAGGTCTTTCCACTCCACCCACCTACAAACCTTTTATACCTATAAATGTGACGGGTATAATTTTTTTGTAAATACTCAGCAAGACATACTAGGTATACTTTTGTTCTTCTTTAAAAGGGCACCGACGAACTCGAACTTCGATTGCAGGGCTCATCTGTCGCCGACGTCACTTTTCATTTACACATTCATTGGGAAAAGCCTAGTATTGTTTTGAGAGCGGGAAAGCGGGAGAGCGGGAAAAAATAAGTATTAAAAATGTCTTCGGTCTCTTCAATCTTCAGCCTTGTTTGGACAGGCAATTTCTTTCTCTTCCCCCCCCCCCTCCCCCCTTCAACCGTTTCTTTTCGGTGTGGCCCATTCCCCTCTTCCCCATGGCCGTGCACGTCCTTTAAAATAATCTCTCAACTTGCCTTCCCGCCACTCGAAAACGTGCCGCTGTTGCCAATCGGCGCCGAGGCGTGACGTCAGTCGGCACGGATGAGTGTGCGTCTTTTTGTCGTCCCGTGTCAAGTGGTGTCTAACGGGGAAAGGTGACGTCTGATTCAAGCGGAAATGCGGCCGTTGACAGCGACGTGGAGTCAATGAGAACGAGACGAGGATTGATGAATAGGACGGTTAGAAAAACCAGGTTTACTAGAATCCGGGAAGGCTTAAAAAGGGCTTGGAGAAAGATGGCTTCACAAAGCAGAGACGAAGGAAAGAATCCGAGCACATAAAACCCACCGTTAAACTAAGTTTGCCAACTGCAGACAGCAGGAAACGATTTTTTTTTCTCGAGTTGCTTTTATAAGTCGGGTTTTTCGAAATGCCTTTTTGCTGATGAGGTAGTTGAGCCTGTAACTCAAGAGTATAAACAGAAGTTGCAGGAACCCTATTGTAAAACAAATAATATTTTCTCCGGTATTTTGTATTGTAGGAGACAAGGAAGCGCTAGTGTAGCACATTTTAGGGTGTGCTTCGTTTTTAGACCGGAATAGAATAGAATAGAAATTTACTCCATGTAAAAACATGAGGGAAAAACTCAGTTCTCGAAGTTCTTACAAACCTGTGATAAAGGGAATTAACCCAACACACCGTATTACCGAATGTAAACATGTACAGGGAAAATCTATATAACTAAGATCGTAATATTTGTTTGTTTGTATGTTTGTTTATGTGTGTCCTCAGTGGAAATCTCAAAAATTCATATTCTATTGACGTCCGTGGTGGCAGTCTCGATAATGTTAATTCTTTTGTTTGTATTGTTTGTGTGTCTTTCATTAGAATTGTCTGTTGAAGTAATGATTCGAACTGTGTTTTTCAACCAAGAGGCACAGTACTGATGACGTCATGTTTTTTTTTTCCAATCACAGTATTCATTTTCATGCAAACGGGATCTAGGCTTTGGATCTAAGTAATCTAATGAAACCTTGGGCACTTAACGGGAAATCACAGTATTTTCATGCAAACGGGAAATTACAACAATGCTCTATAAAACCGGCCATATACCGGATTGGGGGGGGGGGGCGCCTGCCGTAGGCAATATATATATATATTCAGGAAAAAATTATAATTAAGTATAGAATCAAAGGATGCACGTTTAGCACGTTATACAGTACACACGAGCATGAAGTTACCTTATGCAGTAAGACGTGTGAAGCAAATTGTTTCGAAATGTAAACAGATTTTTAAGATTTTTCTTCTACTTGATAATTTGAATGAGGCAACTCAATTTTTTTTAGAGGTGAGTTAAGGGTGCCGAACATTTCGTGTGCAAGATGTCCCGGGTTCGATCTTGACGTCAGCCACCCCTGGGCGTTAGCGGGAAGAGAAGGGCCGTGTGACGCTTTGTGTTCATGTCGATTGTGGCATGTAAAAGTTCCTAGTAATTTCCGACTAGAATTATCTAACAAAATTGTTCGTGTCACCTTCTGGCGCCCTGGCTTTCCCCTGGGAGTGCGTCAAACCTAAAGCTCTTAACTACGGGTATGACTGGTCATGATATCACCAGATTCCAACACGGGTAATTCTGTTGCCTAAATTCAGTATTTCATATTGATATAAAGTTGAGCGACCTTAACTATTTCAAGCTTCTTAAAGGTGCATTTCTCCCAACGCCATTTTTCTCGATCCTCCATATCAAGTATACGGCTCCAAAGTTCTATTTACTTACCGTTAGTCAATCCCTTGCTAAAAATCCGTTTTAAAATGTGGGGGGCTGGGAGATTTTCTGTTGAGTATTTGGGAACTAATTTAATAGCATCCTGCGATTATAATATGATCTTTTGCGCGCTTACGGTAACCATGATGTTTCATCTATGCGTGTGCGTGTGTTAATTCTTATTCGTTTGCTAATAATTACCATGAAATCAAAACTCTAAAAGAATAATGCGGTAAAAATTAAAATTATTGATCGCCGAAGAAAAATTATAAGATACTAACCTAAAAAATTATAAAGTGTGATGTTAAAATACGAAAATTTTCCAGTTTGCGACGACACAATTTTTGCGTTCATGCTGGTTCGTCTACTACACCCAAGGCCAACTGAGATAGTAGCTGCGTTCCTCACTGCGAGAAACACAGCTACTATCTCAGTTGGCCTTGTATTGCTACGCCGAGTCTCACGAAACGGTGCGATGATAACATGCGCGGATGGTGATTTGCACGTGGATGTTATAAGCAGGCGAATTGCACCTTTAAACATAAGCAAAGAATGTCCGTGAGATGGTTCTTTTGCAATTTTACTGCACTTTTTTCAAGTGCGAGACTTCGCTGTAACAGCGCCCCAACCAGTAATCCCATATAAAACTGAAGGATAAGCAAACTCAAAATAATGTGGAGGACGAGAATGGGCCGATAGTGTCCACACAGAGCAGTCAAGCAGTATTAACCGTCGTTTTAGTCTTCTGTACAGCCGTACCGGCTGAGAAGACTATTGCAACACTTTGTCCGTCCGTCCGTCCATCGATTTTTTTCAACTTCGCAACGTACCAGATAGAGACGACCACTGTTTACAACGTTAGATTCAGTGTCAAAAGTTAGTTAAATAACATGGCAAATTAAAACATCGTTACCTCCTTACAGCTAATAAACTTCTTCGATGTAACTAAATTAAATAACAATTCATTGTCGAATTGAAATCCTAAGGATTTGTGTTAACGCAGCCGTAAAAACAAAAATATTTTAGCTTCGTTTAAAAAAGTCTTGTCGAACTGTTACATGATTGAATAGGCTTACGGTCGAATCAAATTCTCCATTAGGCCTATCTGCTACTTACGAAACTAAAACTGCCGTTAAAAAAATTAGGCCTAAAAATTGAAAATTAGGCCTAAAATCCCGTTACCATGGCAACGTCAAGTTGCTACGAGTCGATGCTGGCTTTCTCGACAGCGTCTCTCCTGTCCCTTCCCTACTAACACTGATCTATATAGGCTACGTTGCGCATTACGTTGTAACACTGTAACTGTGCCCGGAGGCATACCGTGTTGCAAAAATGAATAGGCTTACTGTATATAATCCAAATCTCCGTTAGTTGCTACTTAATTTTAAAATGAAAAATAAGCTTGAAAGCTAAAACATTTTTAACGGGCAATTCTGATGGTTACTGCTTTTAGATTATATAATAGATATAGCTGTTGAAATGCGTGATAGAGAAGTGTGCCTCACTATTGGTAGTCTGTACAGAAGACCGGATGCGACTAGGTAGTCGCTGTAGCCGCTTGTTTTTTTTTTTAAAGCTTCATCAATGCAGTGCCACACGGAACAAATTCGAGTGCATACGATTCGTTTGTAACTGTTCTGATAAAGTTTTGAAGTATATGCCTCCTTGTTTGTAACCAGTGCTGCGAGGATCTCACTGACCTCAAGATGGGTTAAGGCCGATTGGTATACGGACACGTTGCACAGTGACAGTGTACGGAGATATTTTTCCAGTCGACTTTGTTCTCAATAGAAACTCACTTGTATGTTGGCCCTACCATAGTTCCAACGAATGGACGCGCTAGTTGATATCGGCGGAGGAGAGGTAGAATATAATCCTAGGTTACAATAGAGAATAGCCGCCACATTATTTAAATTGGTGTACGGACCGATCATTATTTATGGAGGGGTAAAGTCAAACTTGAGAGTTGAGATACAAATTGATTCTGATCTCCCACCCCCCCCCAAAAAAAAAAAACATAAATAACGCTGATGCCACGGCCTTCTATAGACCTCAGCAATATACTGTGAGGGGCAAGTGGACTTAGTTTATAGTTCCAATGTCTCTCGCTTTGTCGAAGGCGCCAGCTATCGCCAGTCATGATCAACTCGCTTCTCTACCAGGTACGGCACTATTCCTTAAAATTTTACATTTACTATCCTTTTTAGTACAAAATAAGTAGCTTTTGACAACATCTAAGATTGAAATTACACCTACAACATCGCACTACGATTACGAATGATTGGCTGGATTTTGGAGCTGCGTACGAGTCTAAGACGATAGGCCAACATAAATACAGAGGGCATGACTGCATTTATGTTTAGCAAACCCGGCCCTATCTTCAGCAACCCAGCTGCGTACAAGTCTGCGCCACTCGAAACCAATTAATTTCTAATACTGAGAGCCAATTCAAAACAACTTCACGTAACATTAGTTAATCAAACCGAATTCCTTTGGTCCAACGAACTACAGCCAACATATTGAAGGAGCAGCAAAAGAAATACCTTGGCCCAAAAAAGGACCGCCAACGTATTGGTGAAGCCAAAAAAGAAATATGTCGGCCCGATGAAGGACGACCAACACATTGATAGAGCATATAAATACGTATATTGGCCCAATCAAGGATTGCCAACAAGTGGGTGAGCCCATAAACAAATACGTTGGCCCAGCTAAGGCTAACTTGTTGTCACTCATTGATAGGCCCCACAGTGGGCCATGTGACTGCCCCGAGGATGCAGGCGCACCAACATTGCGCCAACACTGGGCCAACATGGTTAAACCACTGCCAACGTGTCGCCAACATAATCAATGGTTGGCCAAAGTTGAGCCAATCATCTAATGTTACTTGGGATTAATACTTGGGAAATACCGATACCCGTCCAAAGATTCTGCGCACGCTTGGCCAAACAAGTCTGACAGAATGTAATACAAAAAATGTGAAAATGTCTGTTTAAATTGCTTAAAATCTTGTATCCAATGGATCTCATATCTTTTTGTGTGTGTTTAGACTTGTAAAATAAAGACAAGAACTGCGATATACAAGTAATCATAAAGTGTGCCTTTTAAATAATGTCAGAGACGATTTCGTGGTCCTCACCCCTATACATATAAAAACTAACCACATCTTTTCTGTTTTATTTTCCTTTTAAATAATAATAAATTTCTTGGGGGCTTTAAGTCAGCTGAAGCAAACTAATGCTCGTGCAGACGAACCGGGTCAATTCTGAACCTTGACAAAATTAAAACAATAGTGTGTGGTGGGGGGGGGGGAGGTGCAGGGTCGTACTAGGAAGGCTATTTATGCCCGGGAAATGGTTACCGTATATGTCCCTCTCTTGTGATATTTTGTAAAAATCAGTCATCATGAAAAATATCTTAATATGTCGGAGCCATAGGCTCCACGGAGACCTCCCGTTTTCCCGTATTGCCAGTACGCACCTATAGGGGGGAGGAGGAGAGGGACCCATGGATTCAAACGGAAGCCGTCAATCATCGCAACGGGTCGAAATAAGCGTGAAGGAGACTGGTAATCCATCAGGCACTGCCCAATTGGGTGGAGTGTAGAAACCTTTTTTTGGAATTCCTCATTGGCAGGGTGTGGAAAAGTTGATCTTGGGCATCACTATCACACACAAAAAATTTCATAACTCTGGGGGGTCACTCTTGAGGTGCCCCAAAGGCCTTGAAGTTTAACATTGTACGGCAATGGGCGGAACGGCGAAAAAGGCAAATTAATAATGATTTGACTGCTTTAAAATTTATTTTTAAGATTATATCATTAGACTCCATCAAAAACTATGCCAGCATGCTGTAATTCCACAAATAATCCAGTCCCTGGTCTATACCCCCGTAGGAATTTGTGAGTGGACGGATGAAACCTGTTACAGAGGTCAGGTACATAATAGTAGATTTAAAAAAAAAACAGAGGTAGACATCTGAGAAACTTCATCCGAATTTTGCAGCCCCAATTTTCCAATATGGCCGTTTTTTTGTTGAAATTAAACATACCTTTATGTTTTCACCTGTGCTATCGGATTCCAAAGAGTTACATCGCTTTCTGGATGATTAAAACATGTTTGTAATCAATCCACCTGCACAATAATACTAAATTTATGTAAATATGTCAGCCGAAAGTGGTTAAAAAAATACGGTGTGTGCAAATCAATACACAATCGTCCAGTACTACTTGCATAAAACACTTACAGAGGTTAGTAGGAAGTGCTTTTCGAAACAATTAAACAATTTGGAAAGAATAGATCCCCACCTTTCAGAAAATCCTAAGTGTGTCCATTTCGGGCTATTAGAGGGCTCCCGAGATAACTTTGAATTCAAAAATCATAGCACGATTCTTCGCTATGCCATTACCTCTTCACCTTTAAATGGGCTTAGGACGGTCCGTATCTAAGGTTAACGATTTCGGTTAGGGTTGATGGAAGGACTAGATTCCCACCTTTCAGAAAATCCTAAGTACGTCATTTTCGGGCTATTCGAGGGGTCGCAAGAGCACTTCGAATTCGAAAATCACCTTACGCTTTCGCCACTATTCCATTACCTCTTCACCTTTAAATGGGCTTCGGACGGTCCGTAACTAAGTTAAACGAATTCAGTTAAGATTGACGGAAAGAATCGATCACCACCTTTCAGAAAATCCTAAGCATGTCCATTTCGGGCTATTAGAGAGTTCGCAAGAGCATTTTGAATTCGAAAATGACCTTACGAATTTGCCACTATGCCATTTCCTCTTCACCTTTAAATGGACTTAGGACGGTCCGTATCTAAGTTAAACGAATTCAGTTAGGGTTGATGGAAAAAATCGATCACCATCTTTCAGAAAATCCTAAGCATGTCCATTTCGGTCTATTAGAGAGTTCGCAAGAGCACTTTGAATTCGAAAATGACCTTACGAATTTGCCACTACGCCATTTCCTCTTACCTTTAAATGGACTTAGGACGGTCCGTATCTCAGTTAAACGCTTTCGGTTAGGGTTGATGGAAGGACTAGATCCCCATCATTAAGAAGAGCCTAAGTATGTCCATATCGGGCTACTAGTGGGCACCCGAGAGCACTTTGAATTCGAAAATCACCACACGCCTTCGCCGATATTCCATTACATCTTCACCTTTAAATGGGCTTCGGACGGTCCGTATCTATGTTAAACGATTTCGGTTAGGGTTGATGAAAACAATAGATCACCACCTTTCAGAAAATTCTAAGCATGTCCATTTCGGTCTATTAGAGGGCTCCCGAGATCACTTTGAATTCGAAAATCACCACATAATTTTGCCGCTCTGTCATTACCTTTTCACCTTTAAATGAGCGTACTATGGTACATTTTTAATAAATACAGATGCAAACCTATTTCCATTGCCTTTAGGACTTATATGTCAGACTGCCTGAGCGGGGAATCGAACCCAAGACCTTTGAAACCAAAGGCCGAATTTCTACCATTGTGGCATATTGACACGGCCTCAGCAGTAGGACTTCGACCTTTGGTTTCAAACGTCGTGGGTTCGACTCCCCGATCGGCAGTCTGACATATAAGTCCAAAAGGCAACGGAAATATGTTTGCATCTGTATTTATTAAAAAGGTACCATCATACGCTTATTTAAAGGTGAAAAGGTAATGGCATAGCGGCTAAATTGTGTGGTGATTTTCGAATTCAAAGTGATCTCAGGAGCCGTCTAATAGCCCGAAATGAACATACTTAGGCTTTTCTGAAAGGTGGTGATCTATTGTTTCCATCAGCCCTAACCGAAATCGTTTAACTTAGATACGGACCGTCCGAAGCCCATTTAAAGGTGAAGAGGAAATGACATTGTGGCAAAATCGTAAGATCATTTTCGAATTCAAAGTGCTCGTGCGACGTGGACATGCTTAGGATTTTATGAAAAGTGAGGATCTAGTCCTTCTATCAACTCTAACCGAAATCGTTTAACTTAGATACTGACCGTCCTAAGCCCATTTAAAGGTGAAGAAGTAATGGCATAGTGGCGGAAGCGTGATGTGATTTTCGAATTCAAAGTGCTCTAGGGGGCCCTGTAATAGCCCGAAATGGACAAACTTAAGCTTTCTAAAAGGTGGGGGATCTATTCTTTCCAAATTGTTTAATTGTTTCGAAAAGCACTTACTGCTAACCTCTGTAAGTGTTTTATGCAAGTAGTACTGTACGGTTTTGCATTGATTTGCATACACCGTATATTTTTAACCACTTTCGGCTGACATATTTACATAAATTTAGTATCATTGTGTAAGTGGCTTGATTACAAACATGTTTTAATCACCAGAAGCCGATGTAACTCTTTGGAATCCGATAGCACAGGTAAAAACATAAAGGTATGTTTAATTTCATCGAAAAAACGGCCATATTGGAAAATTGGGGCTGGAAAATTTGGATGAAGTTTCTCAGATATCTACCTCTTTTTTTTTAAAGCTACTATAATGTGCTGACCCCTATAACAGGTTTCATCCATCCACTCAAAAATTCCTACGGTGGTATAGGCCAGGGACAGGACTAAAACTCTTATTTTTCTTAAAATTTGTGGGAATAATTTAGGACTGAAAATTGGCCAAAGTGTCCTTTTTGGCAATTCTGGCCCATAACCACTGCTTATACTATAGCACAGAACAAAATTTTTTTGGCAATTACGGTGACATTTCTTAATCTCTAAGTGATTCAAATGAGACAATGTTAAAATTAACTTTAAAACCAGTCAAATCATAATTTTTGCCTTTTTTGCCGTTCCGCCCATTGCCATACAATGCTAAACTTGAGGACCCTTGGGACACCTCGAGACATAACTCCAGAGTGATGAAATTTATTGTGTGTCATAGTGATGCCCAAGAGCAACTTTTGCACACCGAGCCAATGAGGAATTCGGCGCCCCCCCCCCAAAAAAAGGTTTCTACACTCCACCCTATTGCCTAAGCCGGCACGGATGGTGCCAGGATTCCTTTTTCAGTCTCTGATTTAGATCAACGTCTTCAGATCAGATCTAGGCTACTCCGACCAGATCAACGAGCTCTGCCACCACTCAGCTACAACAACCATCTAAATTAAACCAAACTCACCACCACAAACTGAAGATTTCACCAAAAAAGGGTTCATACAGTGTTACACGGGTTAGGAATAAGGGTGAAACTTGTTGCTTCATTTTCCATCCGCGTGTACAACATGTTTCCCTTACAAACACGAAAGATACGTAATTTAAAAGGTTCGTCTCTTCTCGTCCACCTGGTTGATCGTACACGTTTCCGCAATCATCTCTGTAGCCTTTACTCCCTCACCACTTCCACCCCGCCTCCCCGAAACTCGTCATTTGTTGAGAGGAGGAAGTGCGCTTGAAGATCTCAGGTATCAGGATTTGGAATCGCATGACATTCGCCATTTCATTCACCTTTCCAAATCGCTCCAAATCCTGTCCCGAGCATTTGGTCGGGTGCTTGAAGAAACACTCGCGGTCTTTTACCTCCCCGAGTCTTTCCGATTTGTGAGACGCCACTCGATACAAATGGAAGATGGGATCGAGGAAAAGTAAATGACGACTGACGAGATCAAAGAAGAGAAGAGTCGGGAAGACGACTCTTCAATGGCGACACCAGATTACGAGTCAAATAGGACAGAGGAATTTCATTCACCAAGCAACAAGACTCCATTTTGTTGTGGTACTGACCTGAAAGACGATGAGGGAGATTGTTGGCACAAGAGACAAAAAAAAAAAGAAACCAGTCAAGATGGAAGGATGGACTCCTTTTGCCGTGCTCATCATGATGAAAGTGGAAATGAGAAACTTGCTGGTGCGTTCGATACATTTGTGTTTTTGTTGTAGTGTACACACGTATTGTAGACGGATCTGTGTGAGAGCAAATGCATTGGCATTGCAACAAACGCAACATCGACAGAAAGAAGACCCCCTCCCCCAACTAGATTTATTCTGATTGGAATTGGTCTGATGAGGTTCTAAATTAAGCCCCTAAGCCTCACAAGCACGCGCTGGAAGATTTTGCCCACCACAACGATGAAATCCTGATACACAGTAGCGTCCATAGAAGGAGAGCGGGGGAAGAAGGGGAAAGGAGCCCCTGCCCTTTTTGTAAAAAATAAATAAAATGGTATTTTAGTGCCGTTATTTTCTGGTGCGCGGTGCCTGAGAAAGGGCCTAAAGCCCTGAACAAGGCCTAAAACGGGCAAACAAAAGGCCTGGAAATGGAAAGAAAGACTAAAGAGAGAGAGAGAACAAAAAAAGGTACCCAGAATAAAATGTCCACTAAAACGTATTGTGCCCTTTCACTAAACGTTGCCCCTGCCCTGGGGGTGGTCTGTGCACGCTATTGCTGAGACAAAAATGAAAAATACTTACTTATTAAAACACTAGCTACGAGGAAAGCACACAACAGAGTGGACAGAGTTCTGGAACCCACAGTGCTACTCCCACAGCGTTCGTGGTTCTTAATAGATTAATGGTAGCCCAAAATTAAGCATTGCAAGTAGCATATAACTCATTATTATTACTAGTAGTTCAGTAAACAGTAGAGCTCGCTCGCCTCCCTCCTTCAACATTTTCAGTGGATTTTCAGCATTTATCCTTTACACAAATGATGAATTTGAACAGAAGATTTGCTGAGCGCTAAATCTGGGTTGAATCATACTCGTGGAAAATAATTATAATTCTGAAAATTATACAGGATGTTTCATCTCAATTGTTAATGCTCAGTATCATCCCTAGTATTGCAGATACGTCGAACATGGCCATGGAATACGTTGGGACATGCAGGGGGCCATCAGGCTACACCGAAAATGACCTTGATTACCGATTTCAAGGTCAACGAAAAACTAACTCCGGAAGTAGCAGAGATAGGGGCATGATGT
>JAHWFP010033207.1:31140-45931 GCA_023313725.1 Lithobius niger | reverse complement strand
TTAGCATTTCAATAATAAATCAATACTACAATGGATTGATCATGGCCGATAACGCCACAGTATTTAAGCTGAACCTCGGAATGCGTGATATCATCCGATCACCAGCAACTTACCAGACGCTAACTAGTTCACGCCAGTCAAATTCCGAAGGCCGCAATCCCGAAGTACGCCAGGCAGATTTCCGTGCCGAGCTAGCGACGGGGCTTCGCCGCTCAGCCGACCCGTGGGCCCATGGCCGCACTCAAGCCTCAATTAATGAGCTAAGTATTCCGATTGATTAGCGATAGCTAATTGTGTTTATGCTTAACTAGTACCAATCCGTACGCTACTAAATTAACCCCTAATAATAATGATTAGGTTTACCGCTCGACTTAATCCGTAATGCCATTCGTTAAACTCATGTCAATTCATTTGTAATCATACAATTAAATCATAATAATCTGTCACTGATTTAATTGACCATATGTGGGGTCAATATTGTGTACAGCGGAGTGTTGATTAAAGGCCCAGTATAATTGGATGTTTGCTTATTATTCAGCCTACCTATTTTATACTTGATTAGTGTTTATTACAATTGTTTGCCCTTATGCCATCCTGAACGATAATGTTTATTCTAGTCAAATGGTCACTGGAATAGAACATTACAAAACAAAATCAGGTTGAACGTTTAAGGACAGGTTTGCACATCGATCTCGATCGCTTTTCATTCTCGCTGCTAGGAGCTAGATATCTGAATTTCCATCATGGTGGCATTTTTGATTCCTTTGGCTCGCAACAAAAGAGTTAATAATGTGACCTTAGACAACTGGGAAAATTATTTCGTCAGGAGGAATTCTTTCTTACTGTCACGGATTATGCGACTGCAAGCATACGCCTAAACAGGTCTGAGATGGCTAAGCCAGGTAGCATTGTTGCCATGGCAACGACACTTTCGCCATCATGACTATAAGGGCGTGTTTACGCAACGAGACCTTCTCGCTCGCCGAATGCTATTTGCCAGTCAACCTTTATTTATTTAAGAGTTTTGCATTTCTACGTAATGAACGCGGTAAGATAACTAAATGTTATTTGATAAAGAACAAAAGTGCAACAGTAATTTTAAACATTGCTACAACATTGTTGTCATGCACGCCATTTCCAAAATTTGCTAACCTCCCTCAAAGAACAGCTTCTAGCAGTGATCAGACTAGAATGAATAGCTGCTCGCAGCAAGAATTCTAACTCCTACATGGCATCCATTTCAGGGTTATTGAATCAAAAACAATCCATCAAATGCCGGCATTCTAAAATCAGTCAGTCGTCTCTGACTGCAGTTAAAATTGCTTTGTCATAGACAGTCATGTTGCCATGGTTACGCCAATTCGAAATCCGCACTCTCCGGTAAACGAGAGAAGCTGCCAGCAGAATTACTATTAACCAAGTAAAAGCTGGTGCGCGAGAAAATTGTCGTTGCATAAACCCGGCCTAAATCATGTCTGAGAAGACAAAACTAACTTGTTACATAAATATTCCCCCAACACATTTTCCATACGATTTGCTCCATCAAGAGGAAATCTCCAGATTTGCTTTTGTAACGTGTTGATTGATCTTAAGGCGTGCAGAATTATTGATGAGAAGATTCCCAATCCCCAATGAACGACCTATATTTTACCTTTTTATTAGCTTCGTCTGTGGCGACTTTCCTTGGATGCGACGCGATACTTTCGATTCGAAATCCTTCAGGAGTAGCATTTGTTGAAACACTACTGTAAAAGATAAGAAAACCTCATGTAGCACAATATAGCAAACAGAATTTTTTTTAAAACCTAGCAGGAAATATGTCAAAGGCACCCGTACGAGTCAGAGGGACACTTAACACTTTTTTTTGGATGCCCTGTTGGAGTAGGTATAAAATTAGGGAAAAAAATATGAAGAAAATCCATTCACAAATGCAAGAACCGTTAAAACAATTAAAAGCTAGGTTCCAGGCTCAATACGGACTGGTCATTACTAATTTTTAAGACACGTACCTATTTCTTTTTGCCTACGAATTCAGAGGTCGAAAAAATATTGCCTGCATTTATTGACACCTTCCACTGAAAATATTGCTTTTCGCCCTTCTTTGTGGGCACCTACGCAGTCGGTATGAACTGGCCTTGCAGGGCGAGTATTATTCTAGAATGCAAAGTTCTTCCCCAGAATACTTCCCAAAACTGTGCGAAATACAGGAATGTTGCAAAATTGAGCAAATTTCCCTGAATTTGTCCCAACAACAAAATTATTCCGGAGTCGTCAAGATTCGAGAATTCCAGACAGGGGCATTCAGATTGCCACGCTAGAGGTGAAATTTGTTGACTGTCGCAAGACAAACTACTGTGAAAGCATTTGCCAGTGTGTTCCCCGATAACCAGATAACACTAATCAGGGAACGAGACATTATCCAATATCCAATTGGCATGCAGTTTTCGGTGATCATGTTGGCTGAGCCGTGCATAGTTCCCCCAATTGGAACCAAACGTCTATTTCTCACAAAGAAAGAAAGGTTTATCTCTGGGGGTCGAGGGAAAAGGAACCCTAATGCAAGCTTGGGTTGGCGCCAATCTTAGGGACAAAAAGTCCTTAGTTAGGTGTGTAATCCCTATGTTGTAGAGCTTTTGGTAAGGTGCAGTGCCTTGTACAAGTCATCTTCATATAAAAATTTCACAAACGTCAACCAAAAAAAAAAACGTGGTCCACGATAATTTTAGTGGCTTATGTAAGTGGGGTAATATTCATTTTGACGAACATAGACGTTGACCAAAAACAAAAAAACAAGGCTTCACCATACTTGAGTAGTGCCCAACTGGGAGAGGTGACGTTTTGTTATACAAGTAACGAACATCAAATATCTTAGCCAAAAATTGAAGCTTCACCGTACTTGTAGTGGTTTATCTGGATGGGGTGATTACTTGTATCTATCTGTGAATGTGATGAACGTCACAGAATTATCCCCCCCCCCTCACTACAGCTTTGGGTAGGAGCGTACCTAACTTTGGAAGTTATCATATTTGGGTGGGGTGACATCACAGTATCGGCCAAAAAGAAAAACTTTAGCTTCACTGAATTTGAGCAGTGGCATATCTGGATGGGTTGCTGTTAGTTTATGTGATGTTCGTAAAAATTTCACAGCCGTCAGCCCAAAAAAAAATCGAGGCTTCACCGTATTTTCGTGGCTTATCTATGTGAGGTGATATTCATTGTATCTGACCAACATTGATCTTGACCAAACAAAAAATGAGTGGTTTAACTGGGTGGGGTGATGTTAGTTATATATCTGATGAACATCACAGATCTCCGCCAAAAAATAATATGAAGCTTCAACATACTTGTAGTGGCGTATCTCGGTGGGTTTGTGCTCGTTATATCTTTGACGAATATCACTTGCCCCCCCCCCCCCAACCCCCCCCCCCCCAAAAGCGAGGAAACTTCAGTGTACTTTAGTGGCGTATCTGTAAGGGCGATATTCTTATGCAAAAGTAATATGGGGGAGGGGGTATAAATTCTTGGTTTTATCTGTGACCAACATCGCAGATGTTGCTCCAAAAAATAACGAAGCTTCACCGTACTTGAGTAGTGGTGTGTCTGGGTGGGTGAGGATAGTTATTTTTGTGGTGAACATATCCACACAAAAAAAACCGACTGTCACCCCATTTGGATATGCCACTAAAATATGGTGAAAATGTTTTTGGCCAACATCTGTGTTCGTCAGATATAATGAAGCTGCATGGTACTTTAGTGGCATATTTGGGTGGATAATGTTTTTTCTCACATCAACCAAAAAGCAATTCACTAAGCAACTTCACTAAGTGGCACATCTGATTGTGGTTAGTTTTATTTGTGACGAACATCCAGAAGTCTGCCAAAAAAAAGCTGTGTACCTTACCGTAATGGCTTATTTTGGTGGGGTGATGTGGGTGGCTCCCATCTATTGGTGAAGTGGCAAATAGTGAGAGTGATGCCCTCTACATGTAGGTGGTGTCCTAGTGTTATTTCTATCCACCACTGTCCTAACAATGCGTTTAAGACACGGAATGCATTTTCAAAATTAAGAGTAGGTTTAGAAAGGTCATTGCCAGTATTGAAAAAGAAATCTGGATGCGGTAAGAAATATTGTGTCTTCGTTTCCAGTGTTATTTACACATTAGTAGCCACAATGAAAGCTGGAGGGTCCCACTACGCCTAGCATTCCCTACAAGACGAGATTTCCATCAGTCTGGTCTCATCTCGATATTAACCATGGCAGCTAGCGTCGACAAAAGTCTCGCCGAGGCTGCAACGCAGAACCACGGTAACGCCAGATTTGGGTTAAGTTTCGATTACATGGACACGCCAATGTTGCCATAGTAAATGTTGCAACACGTTCTTGTAATGATGGAGCCAGTCCTTGGGCTAGCTGCAAGGAGATAAACATGGAGGTAAAAATAATGGAGTCTTTTACTGAAGCCAATATTGTGGAGAGTGGGTTTCTTAGGCCTAGAATGCACGATTTTTTTTGTTGGCAGCTGCTGCAATTTTCAGCAATGCTAGGGTCGGGTGATAGTTTCCCTGGGCCTTCCCCAAGCAAAGTACTGAGTCCAGGGTTTGATTCGCCATTCTCACAGCAAATGGAAAGTTTTTTTTTCTGATTTACTAACTCAATAATACAGGTGGTCCACAAAAAAACTGATGACCCAAAATTTTTTAAGTCCAACTTTTCTAGTTAGCACCCTTCAGAAGCAGGAGATGCCAGAAAAATTAGATTAGATTAGGTTTCATTAGATTTGAAATCTGTTCTCTCCTGGTTCTGAGGGGTGCTAACTAGAAAAGAGGGACTTAAAAAAATTCTTGGGTCATCAGTTTTTTGTGGACCTCCCTGTATTTCGGAGTAAGCGATTAGACAAAAACTTAGGCCTAGCATTGGCTTCACTAAAGGTGGTGTACTTTTGCAGTGCCCCTTGTAGCTAACTCTCTAAGATGCTTGCTCCTTAGCCAATAGGGTATTATTGTCATTGCTCTATGTGAAAGTGATAGGTAGGGGTTAGGCGACTTTCCCAGCATCGAGGCCATTAAGCTGCCCTTGCCACCCAGGCACTAGGGAGCAGGATGCACCCAATACGCCCTGCGCTACGGTCGGAACGCATGTACTGATAGGGATCAGGGAGGTGGGACTCGTCTCTCAGACCACCAGTGGGGCCGCACCACGTGCTATCCAAGTTTTCGGACTTTGGTACCGGGCATCGAACTGCTAAGAGTTTTCATAGCCGTACCCCTTTAGCTACAACTGGTACTTTCAATCAGTCTCTTTTCTTTACCAGCTACCCCTCTAGCTGCGGGGTCCATCTCAAACCACCTAGCCGATGCGAATCCATCCTCAAACCTTGGCAAAACTTCAGCCCCGCATTACCAATTAAGGAGTTTGGTACACCATTGCTCTGGGGAGCCTACCATGATTTTGGCTCCCACGCCCAGGGTTAGGTGGCCCTGGCAGATTGGAGAACAGTTGCTCATCCTCGTGGTCTCTTGAGCCTCAATTTAAACGCAGCAGTTTGGGTTACTACTGCTTGAGCCGCACTCCCTCCGGTACTTCCCTTGTCTGGATTGTGCAGTGTAGGACTGGCTTCCACTGGTCCTCATTCTGCCCCGTTGTGCAGTCACACGTGACAAGTACACTACCATCACCGCATTGGTCCGGCTACCGCCCCCTGTTGACCACTCCCTCTGGGTGTTCACCCGGGCACCACTCTGAGGTGGAGGTCCGTCAGTTTTTTCCCGGGTGTTACTCTATGCAGTGATTTCACAAGAAATCTTTGCGTGCTGTGCTGTACCCGCAGATTTCACATGGAATAATGTTTGCGTGTCATGCCATGCGGTGCCCATGGATGTCACACAGAACAACGTTTGCGTGCCATGACGTGTCGTACCCGCGGATTTCCCATTGTTATGTTAGTGTGCTGTGCCATGTCGTACCCGCACGGAATGTTTGCTTGTCATGCCATGCCGCACTCATTGATTTCACACGGAATGTTTGCATGCCATGCCGCACCTGCAGATTTCCACGGAATAATGTTTTGCGTGCTTTGCCTTGCCGTGCCCATGGATTTCACACAGAATAATGTTTGCGTGCCGTGCCAAGCTGATTGCTGCACCATCGAATTTCAGACACAATGTTTGCGTGTCATACCACGCCGCACGCGGAAGCAACATGCGGCTGGCCTGGAATGGAATATTATTCCGTCATAAATCCGAACGCATGCCGTGCCGCACTACTTGAAATGCTAACAATGCTTCATTGTAGTTAAAAATGTACTGCCACCAGTTGTTGCCAAAATAAATGAAGCCGACAACGGCCGCTTGTAATTTAGACTGTCTGAAATCAAGTAGTGCTGGCCTTCCAGAACCAGCTAGTGATGAATTACGCCGTGTGAAATCACTAATACGCTACTGAAGTGGCTACAGAAGTGGAGTTCACAGGATGTCAAACAAGAAAGTAAATAGCTTGTGGTGACAAAATGAACAGTTAGAGGAGTCAGGTTAACGCGATATCTTGGGTCATTACCTGTTTTATTTAAGGCCGGTAAAAGATTCCTGATTAAATGAGTCCTCCGACATTCAGTCTAGGGACGCACCGAATATTCGGTAATTGTTAGGCCAAAATTGTCAGATATTTGGTATAACGATTTGGTATAACGATTTGGTATAACGAGGCCGAATACAAATTTTGGCCGAATAACGATATTCGGTCTAATACTACTTTGCCCGAATACTGATTTTGGCCGAATAACGATATTCTGTTGAATACGATTTTGACCGAATGATATTTGGCATTGACCCGAATACTTAAATTTGGCTAAATAAGGATATTTGGTATTCGGCCGAATAATTTTTCAGTATACATTTATGCAATTTGTTATGCAAGAAGGTTTAGCTAAACATTGTTAAGAAGGTTTAGCTAAATCTTCGAACATGAGAAAGCGTCAATAAAGACGAGCAGCGCGAGTTCCATGAGGATAATAGCGCTTAAGCATAAAATTTAACAATGCTCAGCTGTTCTATGATAAGGCTTCTGGCTGGTTTCACCGTTTCATAATATGTATGGACTATGTATCCATGCGACGCGCGAGTATCGAGATACCAAGTCCCTGTGTATTTTAACATGTTATCTCGGTTTCAGTCTTTCAGAGACGAGAAAAGATAAATTACATCTCGCATGAAACACTGACATTTACTTCTAAATCTCTGGGGTGGTCATCTAGTCTATTCTACTCACCTTTCCGCAAGCGAGTAATCCTCCTCCAGCTTTATCATCAGCGGAACTTTAACAAATCGTTGTATTGTATCAAAATTGGCGTAAACGGCTGTACCGCACATAGCCACACCAATGCATCCAAATGTCCATTTTAGTAGATTGCTCCTGGAAGGATGAAAAATGGTTATCAAAGCTGCAATTTTTAAATTCAGTTAATGCATTTAATTCAATTAATCTATTATATCTTAATATATTAATTTGGACGGAAGATTACAGACTTTAAAACCCTTTAAGGACTGCGTGTGCGCTAAGACCTTATAACTGACTTGTAGAAAAACAGTTGCAGCTTCTCACCCGGTTGAGGTAAGGGAATGAAACCTGTGTCAATTTTATCCTTAATGATCTGGCTTTCATATCCCAGTTTTAATTTTACTGTAATTGACTGGAAGTTTTCGATATGACTTGTAGAAGAGCTGTAAACAATGATTATACAGCGGGCGCATTCGGGTGCACCCGACTGATTTGTTGAAAAGTTCAAGGCATTGACAAATTTAAAAAAGAATTAAAAGGAAAACATTTTTTTGTCTCGTTAATTTGGTTATTTGTGAAAGCATCTTGAAATGGCTTTTAACCTTACTTCTCCGTTCACTAATTTTGTATTTTTAGGTAGCCTGAATGTATGTATAGCAAATCTTATTACTAATTTATTCTAAGAATGATAGTTTTTAAATAATTGTATCCTACACCTTTTAATGGCGTGTATTAATTTGTAGCTTCCTAATTTGTATTTACATGTTTTAACTGTATATATTTAATTTATAGCGCAGGGCATTTTGACCATTATTATTTTGATAGTGTTATATTATTAGTATTATCAAGAATTTATGGTGTTGTGGAGGAGAATTTATGACTCGAGACCCCATACTGAATCGTCTTGATTCATTTCTATTTAGTTCCGTTTATAGAGGGCGCCATGAGTTTTATGTGGGAATTTCTACACAATTTCTACTATGAAAAAAATAGCTGGGAAAAAATTAACCACAACAGCTCACACTTCGGTCGTGAGGAATTTCAATAATGATACACCAGCTACAACTTTGGTTAGAATCTTGCAGTCAATAAAAAAAATTTTTTAATTTAAAATTTTGTAAATTATTCGAGTTAGTGTTTTGTCACGGCATTATTACCTGGTAAAACAAAGTTTTGCAGTGAATTCTGGGATAGTTTGCAAAAAACAGTTAATTAAAGGCTAGTCTAACTATAGATGCGCGTTTCGCAAAGCACGATTCTCCAACAACGTAGAACACTTACACTGAAAAGCGTTTTCATATTCAAGGTAAAAAAAAATCGCTGTACGTTTAGTCACAATGCAACGAGATACAGTATTTTGCTAATTATGACCAAAGTCTCCCTATCAAGTTTCAGCATTTTCCGACTCATTGATATTTATCCTCACGTTTTTTGTGAATGGTATTGTTTATCCTGGTGGGCGACACACTATCGTGTGTTGATTTTTTTGTAATACTGTAGTGATATTGTGTAATTTTTTTTTGTGAAATCGTTAAAATACCACTTTAAACCACTTGGTAGATTTTTTAGATTAAAAACTGGTCTTGTAGGACTACAAGATTCTGAGAAAGTAAACTAGCACCACAACCCTGACTGGGATTCAAGCCCAGGACTTTCTGCTTATTAGCCAGGCCCACTGCACTACCGGGGCAGATCCTGGCTACAGGTTCTTGTTGAGGTTAATAGCTCTTCAACCATTTTTAGTAGTGACCTAAAGGCTACAAACCTACACCAAGGAGGAAGAGCAACTTGCTTCTTGGCCTCCACACTAGAAATAATGCAGCAATCAAGAATAAATCAGAAGGGTTAATGACGCAAACAGTCTGCGTTAAACAGTCTGCCCCGATTAGGACACAAACCAAGGACTTGCCGCTAACTAGCCGGTGGCTCTAACCAGTGTGCTACTGGGTGAAATCCTGGCCACAAGCACCAGGCGAGTTTAGCTGTTCATCCTTTTGCAGTAGTGACCTAAAGGCCACAACACCACAAGGACGGAAAGCAACTTGCTTCTCGGCCTCCATTCTCTCTAGTGTGGAGGCCAAGAAGCAAGTTGCCTTCCCTATTTAAGTTAAAAACAAGTTTGCAACAGCTACTAAGCTCGGATGGAGTCTGTAGCCTGGATCCGCCCTGGTAGCACAGGAAATCCAAGGTTCACATCCCAGTTGGAGCTTCTTTCTGATTAGTGTATCTTGTATTCGCAAGAAGGACAATCTCGACGCAGACGTCTGCTTTGTTAAAAAAGCAGCAGTATCTCACCTGGCATTCTTTCGGGCTATAACGAACACCTTTGACTGCCTGTGGCAACAGGATAAAATCAACGAATCCACTGCGATTTTGGCGGCCATATTGTACATAATGTACACCCTAGTTGCGCAAGCTATTTTACTCGTATGATCTGGCTTGTAATGTAATAGTCGGAATCTGAAAGTCTTTCAGAAATTTCTTTTCGTAGTACAGAGGTAAACTTCAGTAATGGTGGCAACCCAATGAATAAAGGGGTTACTAGCTAATAAAACTGCAATTAACTAATTACGCCTATTTTTTTAAGCTAAGATCGCTACTTAACGACATAACTTTAGATGTAATCCGTAACAAAATGTGTTCTGTACAGATTTAGTTGACTGGTGTCTCTGCGGATTCGCGTCCAATCCTTGTCAATTATTAGTTAGCATCCTTCAAACCCAGAAACGAAACTTATTTCGTTGGACGTACGAACGAGTTGGCCAATACCGGAAAAAAAACAATACCATTACAGACCGTGGCTATAAATCCTAAGTTGATTTTGTACAGCTTTAGCTGATGTTTCTGCAATTATTATTTTCAATCATGGCAGCGATGGCTAATAGGAGGATTTTATATTTTTACCTCATTTTACCAAATGCCCAATTTTACCAGGGGCATACTAACCATATGGGGATTTGGCCTATGCTCCAAGGGTGTGTCTGGGGCCTATTGACATTTTTTCGTGATGACAGATTTCTACCAAATGCAACAAAGAGAGGGGGCCAACGTTACCCATTTCTCAGGTCTAAATGAACCTCCCAGTACGCCCCTGAATTTTACTCCAATTACGCACAGTGGAAATAAACTAGCGCTACACACCTTCCCCCCCCCCCCCCCCGACGCCGCTCCTAGTTAACAAAACCTTCACAATGCGCTTAAATTTTTGCAGTTACCTGTTTGCATCCGATTGCTCCGAGCCTAACCTTCGACAAATTATCTTGCAGGACCTTGCAGGTCGTAGAACCTTAAAAATAAATAAAAATAAAACAAAACGGAATTGTAAGATTAGTATTAACTTAAACAGAAATGTGCATAACACGTTCATAATTGATGCAAATAAACTTACGATGCGGCAGTAAAATTTGTGGAATGCAGGAAATTTCGAGCTTGAGAAGGAAATCTATTAACATAATACTTGTGATACATGTGACATACCGGCTTTCATGCTACATTTTAGGCTATGAACTAAATTTTCTGCGGCTTCATTCCGGACGGGCTAAACAGGAATGCTAGTAACAAGAGTATTCCACATTCTTTTTAAAAAGTTCTTAAATTCAGAACTGACCAGCTAAGGACGGTTATAGCTTACTAGCATTTTGCAAAACCCAAATGTTGCGAATAAATCCCTTAGGATACGGATAACTGCACCGCTAGTTGTGAATTTCATGACTTACACAAAGGAAATTAGGAAATGTGCATTTAGAATTACTAAGAACATTTGCCATGGAATGGACCACAAAAATCAATGTGAAATCGAGACCAAATTGACCAAATTCTTTCTTAAACTTGCTTTTTTCCAGAAGCGCCAGTATCTAGAAGTGCGCTTGTACTTTGCGATTTTTCGTGGTTTTGTTCAGATTGTTGGCTTTCCTTGGTGTCTTATTTGTTGGCGTTTGATTGTTGTTGTTCACATCAAGACATTATCAGTGTTTGAGCGAAGGATTGCTACTGCTTCTCTTAACCGACATTAAACCCGTATTTTCTGGTATTGAATGCTAAATATTAAAGAGGCACTATCACCGATTGAAAGCAGACGAAATCTGACAAATCTAGCACTATGCAGTACCATCTAACTCTTGCTTGCACGAAGCGAAGGAATGCATAACGGCATTTCTTTAAAGGAAACAAACAACCCACGACATCCTTAATTACTGAGTGAAAATTTGGTTCATCCTCGTGCACCTGCGAGCAAGCTAAAGATTAACAATATCATTGCCACTAGATGGCGCCACGGTATTTTCGTTCGCATTTCAGTGATAGTGCCACTTTAATGTGACAAAGCTTTGGAAATTGTAGAGATCGACGGGGTTTACCAAGTAGACAATAGAAAGGCCTGCTTCAGAGCTGTGCGTAAAGGATTTCAGTTCGAAAAATGTATCTCGACATCGTTGGTTTCATGCTAATTAGTTACTACTTATTATTAGCCAATCCCACTCGGATAAATATAATCTACTGATATGCTTGAAATTTGACATTCAATTTACGTTTGACTCCAATAGGTGTTTTTTATGGTTGACATTTGGTGAGTCTTTAGCTCCACAAAGATAATCATTTAATGCTTTGTTTCTGCCATCTGTTATGTTTGTCTTACATAGCCATAACAATGTAGTCTCGGTTAACTTATTGTTTCCGTTTCACAATTAGATCTAAATGTTGTATTGTAACGAATAAAATAAACTATCATTTCTACTAAACTGTTTATGGGAAAGAAAATCTGAAGGGTTACTGCTCCTTGAATAAAAAAACAGAAAATAATAATCTAAATAGGCCTAAACTAAAATACGTAAATTAACTTATTGTGCTCACTTTTTCTGTTTTACTATCAAATGTAATATACCAGGCACTTCATTGGAAATATAATTAATCAACGATTTTCTTTAGGCTTTTCAAGAAACGATTTACAATTATATTTTCATAAGGAGCTTACAATCAATACTTGCGCTAAAGCAAAGCCAGAAAACCAAAAGGACAATGTACAAAACCCCATAAGGGTAAAAGTCGCCCATTACGTTTTTGCCATAGAAAGTAGTAATATCAAAGCCAAAATGGTTTCCTACAAGTTTTTCGTTTAAACCCAGATCAGTCAGTCTTAGCTGACACCTCAGTGATTGTCAATTCAGCTTGAGTGATCACGGTTTGGACCACAAACTTGGAGGCAGCCATTGTGGCTCTGATATCACTACCTTCTATGGCTAAAACTTGATGGGACAAGATTTGAGAGTACTATCAATTTAAGGCCACCAGACGCGAGAGCGAGCAAGTACCTAGATTCGTATGATACCGGAGTTACTACCTGATGGAGGAATTAAAAAAATTACTTTTTTAATATAATACATTATCTTTAACACTGAATAATTTAGGTTTGTAAAGTATTGTTGCTTACTTTCAAATGGCGAAATATTTAGAGTACGGTCCTGAATTAACTGAGAATTATTTTTAAATTACGGTGGCGATGGGCTGAGAGAAAAAGCAAATCATGCTGGCAACTCAAGTCTTCAATTTTGATTCTTTTCTGGTTTTTATCTAGTTAATTGTTATCAGACTTAAATGACGAAAACTTGGTGGGAAAGCTTAGCAAGTTTAGTTTGTACAAATTTTGTTGCCCGTTCGGCGATAACCCTAGCAAGAACTAATTGACCAGCAAAGATAATCGGCCAGTCGTGAGCATAAGTTTTTTTCAGCCCCGTATTGGTTAGAAGCTGGATTTGCATTGGCGACCTCTTGGTTAGCAGGCCAGGACTCTTAGACCATCGGGCTGCTGCTCCTTTGTTTGGGGTACCTGTGACCTCAAAAACTTCAGGTTGAACTTAAAAAACAGGTTGTTCTTTTAGGGATAACTTTTTAATTCGACGTGTCACACGTCGAATTAATGCGGTTGTGGCCAAAAAACGGGGGTGCCCGTTTTACGTCAGCGACATCTCAAAAGCCAGGCACATTAATTTGTTCAATTCTGATGCGGCAAAATTCAAGTATGTTGGTGGGACACTTGCAGTGCGCAAGTACAAACGGTATTATGCTCAACAGAATATACATACGCCGTTTGAAGTATGATAACTTCTAAACAGGTCCTTACGCGAAAAACCGTCGCCCGATAGTATAAGATCTGTGAATGATGTCAGCGAAATGTCATCGTAAAGTGTGCGCTCCAACGAAAAATTGTGGCGTGTAACTACGCAATTCGGCAAGTCAGCTCTTCATATTGCGGTCGGTTAGAGACTAAGTACGGACATCGAGATGGCTCGTCTCTTTCTCGAAGTACAATACAAAGTGAGTCGTCACTTACCTTTAGCGGTAATCTGGATGGTACACGGAATTTTGATGGTGGAGTCTGGACGGTACATTGAATGTGAGGCGTGCATAGCCTCACTGCTTTCCGGGTGCGATATATTACAGTATTTTATTACGCTTATTTGTGGTGTTGTTTCTTATTGAAAGAGTGAACAAAGCGAATGATGTCCTATTTTTACAGTGGCAGACTGGCCAGGGAAGGAAGGGCGGAATATTCCTCCTGGCTTTGAATTCTCCCATTTTTTTTAAAATCCAGGAAGACTCGTGCAAGTTTTATTGGTTCGATATTAGTGTTACCAACAGATTTAAAATTACAAATAATAATAAAGATAATTATAAAATGCTAGTAAAACAAGTACTTTGTATTGAGTAACCTAACAAAAATGGGCCGCATGAAATTACAGTGTTATATTCAATGTCGAAATTTGTCACAATTTTCGTGTGAATATTTTAATTTTTGTTAATACACCTAAAAGGTGTAAATAAATTTAAAGTAGTCAACCTCACGTACCCTCAGCGCAATACGATTTCTCCTACTCCCCCTCCCCCAATTACCTGCTGAATTTACTAAAAATATGATGTTCAAAGATTTAAAAAATGTAAAAGTCGGATGAACAAGAAGAAAGGGAACAGGAAACTAAAACAACGAAGCTTTCAGTTTTTTTTTTTTCGTAAGAAAACCAATAGCAGCATCCGATGAAAACTTATCTGGTCAGCGATTGCATCGTGGCACACAAGATTCTGGCTTATTTGCCGTATCGTAACGATACAAGTTACGAGACAATTTTTTTTAATATAATGTGCAATATAGTAGATATTCTTCAGTACACCACGCATTCAGATTTTTTAGAAGTGTCCTGTTGGTATGTCTGCCGTTACAACTGCATACATCAATTGCACATTTTTTCTTTATTCTGCCATACAACACGTCGAATTACTAATGCACCGTAGTGCAGTGTTGGCATAGTTTTCGGATGGGTCCTACAACTATTCTATTACGGGATACGTCGTTGTAAGGTCTAAAATACTTTCAGAGGCGTCGTTTCCAATGTTTTGTGGGTCAGCCGTTTTCGGATGGGTCCCACAACTATTCTAATAGGGGATATGTCGTTTTAAGGCCTAAAATGCTTCCAGAGGCTAATCCTTTCCAATGTTTTGTGGGTCAGCCTGTTTTTGGATGGGTCCCAG
>JAHWFP010033207.1:12645-23034 GCA_023313725.1 Lithobius niger | reverse complement strand
GGGGGGGGGGGGATGTTACCTGACTTCGTTCCTCCACAGACCTTTTTAAAATTACTTGTGCTGGGTTGAATTCGACTAGTCCCCTCTCTACAGGTTGTACGTAAAAATAAAAACATACGAATTACAACATCTTCATTTTTTCTCGAGTTGTGGCAGTGTTATGGCAGAAAATGTAGCTTAGCCATAGCGGTACCCGATTTTTTTAAACTTCCGAAGCGCGTCTCTCCTCTCCCCCGAACGTGGGGGGGGGGGGGGGTGACAAACTCGTCAACACTCGTTATGTAACATTTTTATTTTGATGCTCTTAAATCTGCACAATAAATTAAGCGACAATTAGGCTAAAACTTGGAATGATGTAAAAAGATTTTCCACTCCATTGTTACGTTTTACGTTTTTTGTTTAGCTGCCCCCCTTTTCACAGTTGACAATGTCAAAAAACTTTTCCTTTAGAAGTAGCGTGGTTTGACAAGACCTTTCAAATGATGTATCACTCGACCCTCCCCCCTTCCCATTTGAAATTTCTTAGAAACGCCCCTTTGCCCCCCCCCCCCCCTCCCCCAAAGTTGAACAGATTGACGGTAAGACTATCCACATACGAATTTGTCAGTCAATTTGTTACTGCGTTAAGCTATCTTCTTAACTTTTCGAGTTATGGCACTAACGGGTTTCGTGATACACCCTGTATATCAGCTGACCAATTTGGGTCGGAAGGGTTAATTTTGTGCAAAATACGAACGGAATATAGTTTGAGGGAAATTCTCGGAGAAATTTTATTCAGAGCAGACTATTTAATTGGTTTGTTTTCATCTGGATGTTTTTGGGGCTACAGACAAAAAGCATTCTGGACGCCATCTTGAATTCCGGACTAAGGAGAAATTAGACTTGGCATAAGATAAATTCGGAGTCAGCATGCCCAAATTAGATAAAAACCGCAAGGTACCCAAAGGTTTTATCATTAGCCGTTGAAATTTATTTTTTGGATTTATTTCTTCCTGTTTAACGTCTCTCATAATAACCACCATAAATAACAGAAGAATGGAGAGGCCGTAGCAAAGGAGAGGGGGTGAGGGGACAGTGATCTAGCCAGGATATGCAGGGCCGTAGCTACGGAGGTGGGGGGGAGGAAGTTATCCCCTTCTACCGTTCAAGAAACGTACAGAGAAACCGTTCAAGAGACATAATTCCTTCCTCCAGGCGTACAGTTGGCAAATTCGAATTGACAAACTGATAAATAGTCTCTTTCCATGAATACTGGTTAATTATCATTCGGTCAGTTTGAATGTTTTAAGAGGCTTTTTTTAAAATTAGTTTTCGTAACACTTCTGTTTAGTTGGCATGCGATTAACTGAAACGCTGCCCATGACCGTTCCTGATCGCTCCCCTGCAACTCTTCCTTACATCCACACGATTGGTAAGAATGATGCACGCTCACAGCTTGGCTCCGTCGAACGGGACAAGAGAAGAGCTGGCTCCACAATTTTTTTGCCAAAACTGAAAATTGACTTGTCCGACTCGTTTGCCATTCTGCCCTTCTGTTAGCGTATCACCACCGTGACTTAATAAAAATATAGGTAATGCAGAAATAAAAATAAAATATGCGTTTAAAACTGTATCCCCACAGAGTTTCAAGTTGTGATAGCAATTAACTTCGCGAAAATCATACAGTTGGCAAAATTTTATTAGTAAAGGCGGTAACTTTAGTGTAAGGTTTGACGTCGGTCTTCCCAGTTACAGCCGAAATTACGATTCTTAATTTCTCCGCCGTTTTTTCAATTTTTTCTATTCAAATTTAGTACATAAGCTTTGATGGACTTGGCGAACACGTGTACCAACTTTTATTAATTTTTGATTTGTCACTTCGGAGATCTGGACTTGAGCTGGAATCGTGAGTTTCATTTTTGGCTTGGACTTCTTCGGACACGTTTATACAACGGTCTCTACAGACTAAACCATTTGTCCTAGAAAGATGGTTCTTAGCTCATTTGAAAGAACTACTTCCGGAGATGAGCCCTTTAGAGAAATAGAAATTTTAATTGGTCGTCCCATTCCGGAGTTACAGGGCTCTGAACGATCCATTTTATTGTTATACGTTGTTTTAACATTGTGTTTATGCAACAATGCCAATCAGCACACGTAGACCCAAGGCGTAGACTGAATATTAAATAAATGGCTACTGAACAATGCTGGTGAGCCAACAATTCACTCACTTGAAGAAAACGAAGCGGAACCAGTATTCTTATTATGAATTGGTTGTATAAAGGTTTTACGTCATTTTACAGTGTCAAAGCCAAAAGGTCTGTTGGCCATTTGGCTTGCCGTCCCATATTACAAATAAAGGATAAGGCCTCTGAAAGCGAGCTGCGAACAAACCACCAACTTCCAAAAGAAATACTTGCACTGAATGAGCGAGCGAAATTCAGTGCGTTTCCAACGAGTACAGAACGAACTTGGTATGTCAAAGTATCGCGAATTAGAAAACAAAAACGAACTCGTTTGATGTTTTAAGGTAAGGTCTAACTGATCCGAAGTCAAAACAGCAAAGGAACACAAATAAACCTTCCTGTTAGGTTTCGTATACCGCAGTGTTCGTGTGCTGTTTAGTCCACGTGAAACCTTACTTGTGTATTTATCCATTAGACACGTAAATAAAATTAAATCCCAATTCCCAACTTTCAATATAATTTTAAGATTAATATGGTGCTATACACTAGCCTACTTTCGGGGCTAAATTTTTCAGCATTATTTAAGTCAAGATGCTCCTTTCCGGTCATAATATTCATACATATACACCACTTTTAAAATTGAGAGTTCACATTCAAGACTTCAGGACTTAACATTTCATTTTTACGTTCAACAACATTTCCAGGTTTTCAAGGAGTCGCACGAACCCTGAATTACTTAAACTGTAGGTCTGTACTAAGCACACTAAGACTGTTTTTTACGATTTTTCAGTGATGCCGTTTAGCCAAATAGAATGTACGAATCTGACCTAAAACGGTAATTATCTAGAATAACTACTTACAAGCTAGCGACTTTATTCACCTACCTATCGATTCCTTTTGTCGTAAAACTTGCGAAAATCATAACGAAAACGTGCGCAAATGCTTATGTATTTAAAAAAAATTATTAAAACACTTAAAACGCTACTCACAAGCTAGAAGCAGCCGCAATTCAACGCGATAATACCGCAACATAGAAAACCTGATTTCATCAGCAAACGGAATTACCTTCATTTGCGACGCGACGAGAATTTTATATTTATATTTTATTTTTATGCCAATATTTCTTTACAGTATGAAACACTGTACGCAGAGGTGCACTATTACATACATCGAGAATTTGTGTAATCAGAAATAGTATGACGCAAGCATTTGTGAAACAAGGAACAAATTATGTCACTTCCTTGTTTCACAAATGCTTGCGTCATACTTTTTCTGATTACACCAATTCTCGATGTATACAGGGTAAGTGTTGCAGCTCAATATCATCCCCGAGTTTTGCAGATACGTCGAACATGGCCACGGAATACGTTGGAACATCAGACGGTCAAACCGAAAATGACCTTGACGACCGGTTTCAAGGTCAACGAAAAACTAACTCCGGAACTAGCAGAGATAGGGACATGATGTAAATTGCAAACTTGTAGAGAATGAAGACATGACCTCAGAAACAAACATAGAAATCGGTTCAAATGTCAAAAAGATACGGTAAAAACAATAGGAGTCTTGCAGGCCCACTGGAATACGACCACAACCCACCCTGAGGTAGAAACACAGACAGGCACCCATAGGAAATGTCTACCTCCGGTATTAATGCAAACAGGCTTCTCATGGATCCACCAGGTCTGCCTGCTAACCTTTTGCTGTACGTACAGCGGTGCTGTCTGGGTTTCTACCTCAGGGTGGGTTGCGGTAAATTCCTACATTGGGGCTGCAAGACCCATATTGTTTTTACTGCATCTCTTTGACATTTGAATCGATTTCTGTTGTGTTTGCTTTGTTGAGGTCATGTCTTCATCCTCTACAAGTTTGCAATTTACACTATGCCCCTATCTCTGCTACTTCCGGAGTTAGTTTCTCTTTGACCTTGAAACCAGTCGTCAAAGGTCATTTTCAAATCAACTGTCCGATGGTCGCCTAGATGTTCCAACGTATTCCATGGCCATGTTCGACGTATCTGCAATTCTAGGTATGATACTGAGCAGCAACACTTGAGATGAAACACCCTGCATAATACCCGCGAAGCGCGGCCCTGCGGACTGGATTCCGGCCCTAAATATCACCATCTGTCTGGGAAAGAGATAATCTTCGTTTAGTAACGTTCTGGTAGAAATCGGGTTTTCTATGTTGCGGTATCATCGCATTGAATGGCGGCCGCTTCTAGCTCATTGTTGAGTAGAGTTTTAACGTATTTTAATAATTTTTTTTTTAATAAATAAGCGTTTGCGCACGTTTTGCGACAAAAGGAATCGATGGGTAGGTGGATTAAGTCGCTTGCTTGCAAAGTAGTTATTCTAGATAATTACCGAAAAGATTTCCTCCCATTTCTTAAACGTGATATGAGAAGTCGAGGATGAAGATATAGGTCGGTACGTACCAAAATTGAGCGAATTGAGCCATTAAACTCCATAAATACTTCTTTTTTTTAAATACAACAAGCTTGTTAAGAATTTTAATAAATTTCGAAGGACCAAAATTTGATTGTATTAAGATTTGCCACAAAATTACCGATACCGAATGCGATTAATTGCTCGTTCTTTGAAGGATCAATCTGGATATTCACCAGAAACTAACTTGGCGTTCATAATTATAAATTACAAATATATATAAGCACACAGCCCATATTTACAGCTTATTGCTTACCTTCGCAACTGTTACGCAGTAAATTTGTCGGGGTAATCGCCACATGATTTATCTTAGATTCAAGTATAAATACCCATCGTCCACGAACTGGACGAGGAAGAAACAAGTGTTAACACTAAAACAACAAACTCAATGTAACCGTTGCTATCTTGGTTGCTAATGTAAATTTTCTTAACCATGACGCAAGAGCGTGAATTTTTTTCCTCTCAATTTCATGACTCCACATTGTTGTTTTGACATGAGCTCGCCTTATTGTTAGTCCAGTTGCCAAATGCTGATTTTTGGCCTAACCTAAAAAAAAAAGTCTGCACAAAATGTTTTTGCGCGGAGATGTTCTACAATATGTCCCTACTCCATAACATAATGATGCCACCTTGGCACCCTTGGGGAATTCAAGATGGTGTCCAAAATGAAGACAACAAAACGGTTTTTTTTGCTGCTAGCGTCTAAATCGTTCATCCGATTGAAAATTAACCAGTTACCAATTATGTTTAGAATAAAATTTCCTTCAGAAACGGTTCTATTCATATTTTTGGTAAAATTAATCCTTCTTGTCGAAATTCGTTATTTAATTTATTTTTGGCCGTTAACACATGTTACATATACAATTCCTGAATTTAAACAAATGAGCTGCAGTACCCGCTCTAATTCGGATAAATGGACGTGATTAGGCTTAGATGAAAGATGAAGACGTATATTTTCCAACAAGGTAATTAAATGTAACATGCGTTAACGGCCTAAAATAACTTAAATAACGAATTTCAGCAAGAAGGATTAATTTTACCAAAGATATGAATATAATCTTTTTAAAGGAAATTTTATTCTAAACGTAATTGGTAACCGGTTAATTTTCAATATCAGATGAATGGTTTAGACGCTAGAAGGTAAAAATCATTTGTTGTCACCATTTTGGACGCCATCTTGAATTCCTCAAGGGTGCCAAGGTGGCATCATTATGTTATGGAGTAGGGACATATTGTAGAACATCTCTGCGCAAAAACAGTTTGTGCAGACTATTCTTTTGGGTTCTGTGCGGGACTATTTTATGCAAATTTCGCTACCACTTTTTAGTTTCGTGAAATTGGTACATGGAAAAAGTTGCCGACCACAGAAAAGTCTTGTCAAGGCCACCTAAATGGAAATTCTTCGTTATATAATGAAGAGAGACCGCCGGTTACTAGAATGGTACGTTACGAAGTTGAATGAAAATTTGAATTTGTTTAACAGCAAGTGCCAGTTGCCTGTTACGGGAATAAATTCGACATAGCATACAAGAAAAAAAAAATGGAAAATTAACAAGTAAAATGGATCTGCCTCAAAACAAAACTTGCCAAGGATTCCCGCCAAGCTTTTCGGCCGTGTGAAGTCGTGATATCAAATTAGCTTGGGGAAAGAGCTTGGCGTTTGATATCACGACTTCACGCGGCCGAAAATCTTGGCGGGAATCCTTAAGGGGCCATTCAAAAACCACGTGGTCGGCAGGGGGGGGGGGGGGGGGTTGACTTTCGGCCACTAGTAACCACAATGGGGAGAGAGGGGTTTCCAAGTAAACCACGTGGCTATTGCATTGAAGGGAAAGCCCTTATTAAGACACACGCTAGTGTGTAGCCCGCCAAGATAAAACTATAACATCCAGATAAAATATATATATGAGCATGGCGACCACTAGACACGTTGTGTCTTTACAGCAAAGGGAGTTTGGCTGTTTTCAGCCATCTGTGGATAAATAATAATGTGACAGAAAAGGCTGAAACTTGTTTGATTGGGAGACTTTGGTCGCCTAACATAAAAGTCACTCACTATTCATGACATAAATTACCGTTTTCTTGTTGAAAAAAATGACATGACATAATTAGTACTGGGTACTAGTAACGCTTTTTTTTTGTATCACGAAAATAAATTCTTCCATGCTGTGGATAAAGTTAGTTCTTAGCCCATTTTACATGTATTACTCTGGAGAAGTGCTTTTTCATACGGCCTCTTCTAATTGGTCAAATGGTTCAGGGGTTAGGGACCTCTAAACGACCAAATTGATTGTTTTACATTGTTTTATACATTGTTTTTATGCTCGTTAAACCCTTTGAAACCCTTTTTTATGCACAATGCTAAACTTAATATTAAATAAATCCGTGCGTCGGCATTGCTAATAGAAAATGGAAATTCTGCGTTTGCAAGGAGATCTAGACACACGCTAGTGTGTCGCCGCCAAGTAACAGTATATCATCCCATTGTAGACATCCGATTGTTAAAAAATTGATTGTTAATGATAAAAAGGCGGAGTCTGTTAACTGTAAGCAACTGAAAGCATATTATGGCATGTTGAGGATAAATCCCAATGCGACAGAAATGTTTCAAATTGTGGAAAATGTAAGTGGAAGGGTCAGAGATTAAGAAAAACTAAAATTTAGAGGATGGGTGTTCACCAATCATAGAGAAAAAGATGCGTCAATAACGTTGTTTTATCTAGACACACGCTAGTGTGTCGCCGCCAAGTAACAGTAGATCATCCCATTGTAGACATCCGATTGTTAAAAATTGATTGTTAATGATAAAAAAGCGGCTTACTAGCAGACATGTGTCTGTTAACTGTAAGCAACTGAAAGCATATTATGGCATGTTGAAGATAAATCCCAATGCGACAGAAATGTTTCAAATTGTGGAAAATGTAAGGGGAAGGGTCAGCGATTAAGAAAAACTAAAATTTAAAGGATGAGTGTTCACCAATCATAGAGAAAAAGATGCGCCAATAACGTTGTTTTATGTTACTGTCTAGCTAGCTGTCTAAGATTTTTACCATGTTAAATCCCTTAGACTTTTTGCTCATGCCTAGCGCAAAATCAAGAAGGCCTTCGTACCTGAAATTTTGCACACGGATGCATGGTGATCTGAAGATGGTCCTTTTGTTGGTTTGGGGGTTGCAGGATTCAGAACAAATGCGTGGGAGGGTTTTGAAATTCGCTACCGGCGAATTTAAATTTCGTTTCTTTTCCAAGTTGCAACCAAAGATTTTAAGCAACAATGGCTTGAACAATCGAGAATGGTCCTTAGATTATTGAAAAAGCCTGGACGAACTAAAAACTGAACTATAACGAAGGACAAAATAAAGAAACATTAACGTTGCCGTGGATTGCGTAAGAATAAAGGGATACACGTTAGATGATGGTTATGCAACAATACGAGCATACACAAGCTAATGGTTTTTTTTGTTAATAACCCCAAAATAAAATGCTTTGCGTTCTGCTGTCTTAGTAACAGAGACCTTCAGGGGTTTCTGCATGACTAATTGTGAACGAAATCTTGAAAAATCAAGGGGAAGATGCAGGGATAAACGAAACAACTGAAGGGGATGCGCTGATTGAGTGAGTGAAGCGAACGAAATCAGCGATTGTTAGCCAGTGTGTGGAAAAATTGGATTGAAGCATCTTAAACAGACGGTGTAACCTTACGTACGTTCACAGTCCTATGAAAGTTGTGATATCCACCCAAAACCAAAACTGGTAGAAAAACCCGCCAAGTTTCCAAAAACGGTCGGCCTTTCAAGGTAGTGATATCATTCCACCAAGGAAAGGCCGCCAAGGTTAATCCTATTAGCCAAGTTAATCGCACCGAATAATACTTTGGACGTTAAACGAAAACTTGAAGATTGCTACGTAGCAATCTTCTAGTTTTCATTTAACGTCCAAAGTATTATTCGGACTTGGCTAATAGGATTAACTCGCGTGGGGCTCGAGTCCCTGGAGTTACGTAGGCTTCGAGCTGACCTTCTCTTGACCTTCAAAATTGTTAGAGGTTTTCTGCAAGTGGACATGCCGTTCTTTGACCCTTGCCCTTACTTGGCAACTAGAGGCCACTCGCTTAAATTGGCTACCCAAGCGGGGAGGTTGGATTGTCGACTAAGGTTTTTTGCTGTGAGAGTAATCCATCCATGGAACTCTCTGTCCGAGGAAGCTGTACGGGCACGTTCTGTCGACCATTTTAAATTTTTGTTGACCAAAATTTGTCTTCGCAAATTCTTGAGGAGGCCTGAATTTGTTGCCCAGGTTTAACATTTTTACTTTTAAGACTCGGACTAGTGTAAGTGGTCTACCCCTTCTAGATCCCAACCACTCTGTGGTTAAATCTATTTATTATTATTATTTATATTAACCTTGGCGGCCTTTCCCTGGTGGAATGATATCACTACCTTCAAAAGCCGACTGTTATTGGAAACTTGGCGGGTTTTTCTACCAGTTTTGGTTTTGTGTGGATACATCTGTCCTCAAAATGAAACGAAAGCCAGCCCAAAAAAAATGGACCGACTAAGTCACTAAGACGTCAAACGTTAAATGAAATAATTGAAAATTGCGCAATAATTGCAATTTTCATATTAGGTGGGATTAGCTTGGCGTTTGATATCACGACTTCACACTGCCGAAAAGCTTGGCGGGAATCCTTAACAAGTTTTGTTTTGGGGTAGATCAAGGTTTACCGTACAAGAGTCTCTACGCATATCAACTCACTCAGCCTTCTATAGTTGCAGCAGCGTAGCTACAGGAGGCAGAATGCCACCGGCCCCCAGTCTCAGGGTGCCCCCCCCCCCCCAAAAAAAAAATAGATTAAAAAAGGATAGATTAGATTTTTTTGTAGTACACTAGTTATTTAATTTGTTATAAACTGTATATGAAAAATGAATTTCAAGCATCCCCGTCTGCACCTCCCCCTGTTATTAAAAAACATGGTGGACCATAAAAACGGCACAAGCTGAAAAATTTCTCTAAATCCAAATTTTTCCAAGTTTTTTTTTTTTTTTTTTAGAAAAGTCGAAGTACTGAAGTACGAATAAGTGGCCTCCCGCATGTTCACTATAAATAAAAATTCGAAAAAATTCGAAAAGTATGGATTTAAAAATTTTTCAGCTAGTGAGTTGTTTGTAGGTCATCCCGTATATTAAGGAGGGGGACCCCCAAGGGCTAATTCGCCACCGTCCACACCTAACGGAGCTACTACGCCACTGTATTGTTGTTACACTGTTCCTATATCGACCTTAACGTCTCAGCCCCATTCAACCGAACTGAATTTCCCGCAAAGTGGTGAAAGATACCACGGCCTGTAGTATAAATCTTTAACAACGTAACACTGCGTTTCCTTCACTCGTACTAAATTCATTTAACTAGTGTGCGGCTAAAATGTCGAGTGCTTCTCTGGAACAGTTCAATGCAGTGATGGCCTACCTATAATGAACATATTAGGTGACAATTTTCTACTTTCCGTCTCAGTTACAAATCTCGGATGAAGTTTAGTCTAGCGGCCGTTGCAGATCACCAAATAAATTGGTGAAAATATTTCACACGATAAATCAAACAGCTACATTTATTAAAAGCGAAAGTGGAGCATCGGGGTATTTTGTTGGGTTTCTCTTGTCGAACACTATCAATTCATCAAATCTGGTACGGCCCACAATAACACAAATTTTATATGAAGTGGTATCGCATTTGTCGAAAACCTTAAGGTGTATTTTTTTTACGTGGAGGGGGGGGGGGGGGGGGGG
>JAHWFP010033205.1:33443-48638 GCA_023313725.1 Lithobius niger | reverse complement strand
CCCCCCACTGCTGTACAAAGAACTTTCGCTAGATATATGATTTTCAGCATCTCTGGCATTTAGGCACATTTCCTGCAAGAGAGGTTGACAATTTACGAGATTCACTCAGATTTCTTCCGATACAAAAAAATATCTGGCTTTGTTCAAAAGTGACGCAACAAGTGGTCAATACTCACAACACCAAAAAGTCTGTAAATCTCAGGCAAATTTTCGGTGGCCAATTATCTGCCACCTTCTTCAGGCCTAGCCCAGAGATTTTTCCGTTGACGTTTGTAGTTGTTGTGAACAGAACTCTGGGCTAGGCCTGAAGATGGTGGTAGATAATTGACCACCGAAATTTCGCCTGAGATTTACAGACTTTTTGGTGTTGCGTATATTTTTGTTGTATTTTCCCAAAAACTAAAGTAATACGGCAGTGATGTCGATCTCTAAGAAAACAAGTGGTCAGTGAAAGATCAATATGAACCGGCGCTTTAAGTGACACAAACTAAGTTGCAACAAAAACCGTAGCAGTTTCGGATAACAAATGCTGTCCGTCATCAGAACCGAAAACTGTGGGCGTGTACATATGGTCGAAAAATCAAAACGTGAACAATGTTGCATTGTACAACATAAAGTTGCTTGGGTTGAGACTTTTTTACCACATATTTATCGTTTAGTCTTTAATCCCATGCGGGATAGGTTTGTTAGAACCTGTCACCGCAACGAAGTTTCTTTGAATTTCATTGTGGCAGAGAGGCGACAGGAAAAGGATCCTGGCAGAGTTCCTTCCAGTCAATAAAGGCCAGGAATAGTGAGAGAGACTACCCGCCTTCTTCAGTGGCTATGGGATCTATTCTGGTCTCTTCTTGGCTGTATTTCAACCCCTGCGATGTTCGTAGGTTTCCCGGTTCGAATTCCTGGGTTTATCACTTGCTATTTTTCTTTTTTCTTCTTATACGGTCTATTACTTTTAAAATTGAGCCAGCACGTCTACCTACACAGTTTGCTTAAGATGACATAAGGCACCAAGAATTTTATTTATAAAACAACTAAGAAATATGTTTTTTAAATTTAGGAATATGTTCAAAATTGACTAGTTTTCACAAGGACTTGAAAACTCCAAAAGAATTAATATCAAATAACGATAAATAACAACTGCCAGTCTTAGACACACTGAAAATAGTGAAAACAACTCGCAATGTTTTAAACATTCAAACGCATGAAAAATTAATCCCAGATTACAATTCCAGCCCGGGGTTGAACACCTATACATACCGACAAACATTTGTAATGTCTGCTCCAGAGTAGCCTTCCAGCTTCTTGGCGATGAAGTCTAAATCAACGTCAGAGTCTCTCTCGACTTCTCGCAAATTTATTTTAAGCAAAGCTGTTCGTCCTTCATCTAAATATAAAATTCGATGATAAGCCAGAACTATTTACTTGTAAAACACACAAAGCAAAGTACTGACAATTCGCAGCATGTACCGTTTGGTAAGGGAATGTAAATCCGTTTCTCCAAACGTCGTCTTAAGGCCTCGTCTATATCCCAAGGAAAATTGGTTGCAGCCAGTACCATTACAACTTTTGCAGGATCTTCATTTGTTGTAATACCTATTTTAAAAGAAGAAAGATAGGTTGTGAAGACACAAAGGTTGGCGTACTAGATGAATTTCTACAGCAATTACTGTTAAACATTACCGTACTCATCCGAATGCAAGATGGAAGTATTTTTTGAATTTGTTCTAGTAATCGTGTTCCATCAATCGTGTATTAAATGCCCATGGACGTATGCAGTAAATTTGCTAAAAATCGGGGAAGGCAAAAATAAAACGTAACCCATTTTTCTACCCTTACTTTTTCCGGAGGAAAAGCTTTTCTTTTTTTTACTCCACAGTAAAGTCGGTGGCTACGAGATTATTCATGTACGCGATCGGGATTCAATCTAGCATTAAGCACAGTGCTTTTATTCTCATTTATTGACAGATTTAGTTTGTTAACTCGACAATGACAAGCTTGTTATCCACTGAAAGTTGTGAAAAATCCGGGCGTGAAAGGTCTTTGCTTTGTGCGATGGCTTCTTTCCTTAGTCCCTGAATTTCGTTTGATAAATTCACCGAAGCTGGTGTTGCAATTCCCAAGGTGGTGGAGATGTCAGTGCTGGTTTGCCCGGAAATGATGATTCGAAGCCCAGACTGATAGTTGAGAGAATCCAAGGGTTTCCTGTTGTTTTCTTTCAAAATACAAGATGATGTATGAGGCGACCTCCTACTGGTGATGTATGCCGACATTTGAATTTCTTGTCATTGTCTCGGTCAGGGTTAAGTACTGAAGCCAGGTGAAGCATGACGTCTTCGTTGGTCTGGTGTGCAGCTGCGGTTCTTGACGCCATCGTTTCCCACAAAAGGCCAGCTGGTTGTTGTTTCAGTTTGGGTTGAAAGCATCCTGAAAGAATTAGTTCCTTGGTATGCTCCAATCATTCTTGTAAACTTGCTTGGAGAAGGGCTTCGGTGATCCAATACATGGCGTAAGCAAAGTCAAAGAAGGCTTTCTTGAAAACTTCATTTTTGAGAGACACCTACATTTGGGTTCGAAAGGGACCAATTTTGTTGAGTTTCGTTGCAACAAGTATTGGTTGCTGTGCAGAGAACGTCGGTTTAGCGAAGTGTCCAGGGTTGCCCGAACCATCACCCAGTGGTCTGAAGAACGAAGTTTCCTTTCCAGGGAGAGGTAAGGGGTCTTTAACAAGTTCTACGAGTTCACCTTTTCCTCGAAGAAGACCTGAATTCCGAAGCCAAGTTATTAGAAGCGTCGCGTTGACCCAATACCGAGCCCTGTTGGTTTCCGAGTCTAAACCGAAAATGGTTGTGAGTCCACTGTTGATTAAAGGAAGATCGTCCACTGCGGGCTTATCCAGGAATGGTTGGAAATGGAATTTTCCACTTTCTTTAAGGGTTTTGATTGAGGACTGCCGAATGGGTTGACGCTGTCAAAAGTTAATGCGTCACCAAAATGGGCGTGTCTCAGGGGTTCGTCTGATTCGGAGTGATTTCATAAATCATGAGACAAATCCCTGTCATATTCTCCAAAATGTCCTCTTTCACTGCTTTCGTGTTTCCATTATTTGTCTTTCGTTTTTGCTCTCACGTCTTTCGCTTTTCCAGGCCCGGACTGGGTAGGGGGGGGGGGGGCTGGAGTGCGATCGCCCGGTGGGCCAGCATTCAAAGCATTCAACTGAATGCTGCAAAGGGGGAAAGGGGTGGAGGTGCCTGCAAATTTATGGAAAAACTAATTTATGTGGGCCAACATGTTATGAGCCCGGTCATAAGGATTAAGCCAGTCCGGGCCTGTTCCGTTACTAGCTCTTTCTCTCATTCGTGTTTCGCTTTTGTTCTTTCGTTTTCCGTTCTTTCGTCTTCCGGACCTTCGTTTTCTGTCTTTTGCTCTTTCTTTCAGTTTTTCGTCTTTCATTCATTCACTCTAACGTCTCTTGCATTCCCATCTTTCACTTTTCGTCATACGATCCTTCGTCTTTAGTTCTTTCACCTATCACACTTACGTCTTGCACTTTTTCATCATTCGTTCTTTTATCTTTAATTGCCTTTCCCCTTGTCGTTGTCATGACCAACACTACATCAGGAAAGGGTAGATCACGCTGATTGGCGAGTTGCAGTCGTGTTTTGGTTGATCAATTTATGGACGGGAATTAAACTTCTAGTGGATGTTGCCGTGATGACCCAATCTTCATCATTTACGGATGAGTCGAACAGCGGGGAAAATTCCGCACTAGTGGTGGGAGGGTTACAATTGTCCTTGGCCTGATCAAAGAGATCATTTAATTCTTCGTTTGAAAGTGGTTCGTCCTCAGCAACAGCAGGATGTGCGTTTGTCTTTAAATCCGATGCCAATCCATTTAGTTGAGTTAGTTGAAAAATCCAGGGATTAACAACAGTTATATCTTGATATCCCATTGGAGGATGCAGTGTGTTTCACCAGATTTCGTTTTCTTCCCGCATTCGTTTTCTTCACTTTCACATTGTCTTCGATGCTTTGAATTAGAGATATAAGAATTCTTGACTCGCTTTACGTTCCAGATTCTGTTTTACTGCAATAATTTGCTAGGATGATTATTCAGCGTCAGTGAATAAAAAATACTGAAGTTAGTCAAAAGATTTGACCTTCAAGCATGGACGGCAGAGCAGCGGCCTTTATTGGCATGCGAGGAGATGCAGCAGAGCAGACCCAGCAGGTTTGTAGGAGGGCAGACGGATGAGGCAAGATGCTGATGCCGGGTGATTCGCATCGATCCTCATCAGGCGCGTTTTCAACACATGACTTTCCAGGTCTTTCATTCGTGATGTTCGCCTAACGCTATGCAAAACGGCAGGTCTTCTGCTAGTCATGACGGGATGCATGACGGCAAAGCTGTGGCTGCATCATACATTCTCTTTATTGGATAAAGTCTGTTCCGAGATATCCGTAGTTTCTCCTTGTATTGATGGTCATGAACACCATGCATGGATGGGTGTAAAATCCAAACGAGTGGTGATAAAAATAGCACGCTAAGTGTGGATCCAAACGCTCAATCTTGGAGATGATCGCCAGTCAGCAACAAACATCAGCCACCGCGGCCACGACAGCCAGGGCAAGCCAGGGCAGAGCTTTTCTTGCCGGTCATCATTAGGGCGGTGCGTTCTTTCGCCATCAGGGTTGACGTCATTTCGTCTTTTCGTTTTGTCTTTTGTTTCGTGGTTCACTCAGTAAACGTAGAGAGAGCCGGAGTCCCAGCCAAGAGTCAAGGCGACTGAATCTTTCTAGTGACTTGAGTCAGGGGTGTGCGATACTTTTGAATTTCGATATAAATACCTATACTCTCCGAGTATCGGTAGTGGTATCGAAAATTTAAAACTTGCTATCGATATTCAGTAGTATCGAAGGTATCGAAAAAGTATCAGGTTTAAAAAATTACAGCATTAACCTAATAGCGCCCAATCCCGGATTTATCCGGGCTCACGCAAAAGCATGCAAGCGCCCGATCACGGATAAATCCGTGGTCGCGACACATTGTCGTTGCTAGGAAACGCCTGAGGCAAAAACGAGCCGATCACATGACCACGCGATTCCCGCGTCTTTTCGCTTGTCCTCGTTTATCAAAATCCATCCAGTGGTTTTTGAGATACGGATTTTTTAAGTTTTAATGGCAGATATTTTCGCTAAATCGCCTCCTTGCTCTCGAGAAAGCATGGATTACTAAGGGGCAGCGGTTATAGCGAAACTGAAAGTTATAGTGACAGCGATGATTTAAGATCTACAAACATCAATTTGGACCGGACCACGTGAGCACAGGTGGGATTTAAACTAGGCCTAAGTCATTTTAAAATTTCCGATGTGAGCGATAGCAATTACGAAAATTCGGATGAAGATTGATCACGATTGTGATTTGTGACGACGATCGTGATAGTCATCGTGATTTAGGCCTAATCGTAAGCCTAATCTGCGAATGTGCGTCATAATGTGCATCGATCGTCAAGTTGGTCGAGGTAACGATCGCTTTTTATTGTGCCAAATTAAATTAATTAAAATTAATTAAAGTAAATAATGTAATCTTGTCATTATGGGCCTTTATACCGCGCACAGGGTTTTGGCACAAACTGCGAGCGGCCAGGGAAAAACTAACGCCGTCGTAAACGCGATCGCGGCGTTTGTTATTTTTTTGGCCGACCGAAGAACCCGTGATATATGACGTGCAAACTAATATTTCTGGAGTAGAATACTGTTTATAAACCCGGTATTTTAACGGATCGTGCATTTTTTTTATATAGCTCGACTGGCCTGCAATATAAACCGACGTTCTTTACTGTAACAAGGAAGTTAAGGTTAACGTATTTCTGAAGGTTAATTGTAATAAAATCAAGAAAGCTACAGATGAAGTCATTTGGCTTTGTTTATTCCAACTGCTTTCTTTAAAGGGTATCAGTATCGAAAAAAAGTCTTAAGTATCAAGAAAGTATCGGCATCGAAAACAGTATCGGTATCGAGAAAGTATCGCGATACCAATACTTCAAATAATAAAGTATCGGTATCGAATTGAAAAATCTGGTATCGAAAATACCTGACTTGAGAACACAATGGACTTTATAAACATGTTCCCCCCTCCCAATAACATCCATGGTTGGTAGTGTGTGAAAGACTTAATTTTTGACCGGCCATCATTTGTCATTATTACCGAATGTTTTGAAAGAGAGAAGGTAAGAAAAATTTTTCAAAATGAGCGACATAATTAACAACAGTGTGGTAACAATGCAACAATGAATACAACACTATGGACGGTGTGGTACATATCTACATAAATAATTTTAGAAGAAAATGTAAACTTTACCATCCATCTGAACCAAAAGTTCCGACTTCACCCTTCGACTGGCTTCATGTTCAGATTCAGATCCTCGCCTCGAACATAACGAATCAATTTCGTCAATGAAAATGGTACTAGGTGCGTAAAACCTGGCCTGAAAAACAGCAATATACAGTAATGTAGTAATGTGTTACAGCAGAATAACAAAAATTGATTCACGTTGGAATAGCAATAATCTGATGGCCTCGGGTGTTCCAACACATAAACAGATATATGGCCTGCAGAGGGAAAACTACACTGAAGGATGGCAAGGACACACAGGTTGGTAATCTATTTTTTATTTTTATTTACAATTTTTTCTTTTCATATTTCGGTTGACTTCTTTTTTTTTTAACCAATGTACCCCTTTGAGCTGCCATAGCTTAACAAACTAAGATAGTTACTTCTATTAAAAACTATCACTTATGCAAAACCAAAAATCGTCCAGTTCCACAATTCAAACTCACAAATTTTCGACTATCTCTACTGATAGTCTTCTTCAGGCAAGAGTCATGTTCATGAGACTTGCACAACAACAACCACCAACGAACTTTCAGGCAAGTCATGTTCATGAGACTTGCACAACAACCACCACCAACGAACTTTCCCAAGTCCACTACATTCCTCTACATTCTGGAATGTAGTGGACTTGGGAAAGTTTGTTGGTGGTTGTTGCTGTGCAAGTCTCATGAACATGACTCTTGCCTGAAAAAGACCATCAGTAGAGATAGTCGAAAAATTTGCAAGTTTGAATTGTGGAATTTGGACAATTTTTGGTTTTGCGTAAGTGACGTCTTTAATATGAACTTCGACCAAAGCAAAATTGCCGAATTAACGGTAATTTCGATAGTTACTTCCTGAACCGGTCTTGCACGCAGTGCCCAGGGTTCGTACATTACGGACGAAATCTTTTTCACTGCTTTTTCAAGATTTTACAACCAATTCCAAGGTTCTTTGCACAGTACACTATCAAAATTCCCTTTTAATTCCAGTATTTTAACAGCTGTCATTGTTAACTCCATTGCATTCTTTGCAATAGAAAACTAAACCGTCCTCAACAATGACGAAAACAATGTTCCACCCTCCCACCAATGATAATGAGGATGGATGAATAGAGCAATTAACAGCACTTGCTCAGCTGCCCTTCTGGTAAAAATTGCTTGCACTGCACTGCACTGTTCTGTCTTAAGTAAGGCTGTGCCGGTGCCACTTTCCCCGATACCAGTTCAATACCAGTGCCCGTTTACCCGATTCCACTGCCAGTACCGGTACTTTGGTCATGTGCAGATACTGTGCCAATGCCGATGCCAATGCCCCACCATAAGTAAATAGTCAACACAGTGTTGATACGTTAATAATTTAATGGTGTAACATACGCAACACTTTTACAAAGGAATCGTTCGCTAAACACTTTATTGCTCAACGAGATCATGTAAACATTTCTGTTTTAAGTAACATTTTATGCCTAATCCTTTACTGACTTAGTTGCAGTGCAGGCTAATTTTTAGTAGCGTTGGGAACAATATGCCATTATTATTAATGTAGGAAAATGTCGATTTTGGAAAAAACAAGCAGATTCCGGTTCTTTATCCGGTACTTGTTTACCCGGTGCCGGTCCAGTGGCACCTGCAGCTGGTCCCGGTACCAGTATTGGTATCCGCACAGCCTTAGTCTCAAGTCCAATCCGAATGAAGCACAGTTGTTAGAGGAAATGTCTCGGCTGACGCACTATTTCTATTCTTTTAGTTAATTTTATACCCAAATTAATGTTACTGTTATGGTATTAATCCCATCCCAAACGAAGTCACAAAATTCAAGGCCGTTTCAAGGCTCTGACAACAATAATTCCAATTTTCAAGCTTTTTCGAACCTTGAATTTTCTGTTTTCAAATTTAATGTTTTTCAAGGAAATCAAGGTCGTGTACCCCTCACTTGCCTAGCAGCAAAAGGAAAAGTGAACACGCAGCTCATTAGGCCTCCCAACATCAACATCAGTGGTCTAAGCAGCTGCCTGATCCAAGAAGAGGGAGACAGCAGCACGTAAAGGCACAAAAAAGCACAGCCTGAAGAAGAAAAAAGTTGCTGGGCCCAAATTCCATCTAGGTAGTTATCAGGGGTGTGCGATACCAGGTTTTTCAATTCGATACTGATACCGATACTTTATTCATCTGAGTATCGGTATCGCGATACTTTCTCGATACTGATACTTTTTCGATACCGATACTTTTCCGATACCGATACTTTTCTCGATACCGATACTTTTCTCGATACCGATACTTTTTTCGATACTGATACTTTTTTCGATACTGATACCTTTTTTAAGAAAGCAGTAGGAATAGACAAAGTCAAATGACTTCATCTGTAGCGTCCTTTATTCCTTCATTACAATTACCGTTCAGACAAAGATATTTTAGACGACAATAACGTTAAGCTGAACTTCTATGTTACGTTAAAAAATTAACCTTAAAAGTTTGAATAAAGGCCTGTTAGTGTTAATGAAAAAAATTCTTAATTGTAATTAGTGTAGTACAGACAACTGTTCAGCATAGAAATTTAAAAATAAACTCGGACTAGGCTACATGGAATTTACTTACAATTTCATGTATTTGATATTACAAATAAAGCAATATAGAACAAATTATATATATTACATGTAATTAAGAAAAAAAGAATCAAATGGGTTTTTTTTTTTTTTTTTACTTGCGTGCTTGTTTAATTTGATGGTTTCTGGATTTCTTCACCAAGTGTATTTTTTTAAGTATACATTTTATAAAATCTTATTAAGTTTATGTATGAAAATATATTTGAATTTAATATTTGTAATTGAATAACACAAACATATCCAGTTTAATAAAAAAAAATCAACTTAAGTTTAAAACAAGATCGTTGCATAGGATTGTTGCTGCCAGGATGTGTGCTTAATGCTTAGTGACGCTAAAATGCCTGAAGATTTTTGCTTTCCGGAATTAAAAAAAAAATTATGTATGCAAATATAAATAAAATATTTAAATTTATAACTTATTAATACAAAATATTCAGTTTAATAAAATAAAATTTCAATTTAAGTTTAAAACAAATTAGTTACTTTTATTTTTACGGGAAATACCCATCATGCATTGCACTCTTCAATTTCAAGTTGCAGTAAAACGATGGTGAACAACAAAGACCAGCAACGTTGTAATAATAAAGTCTTAGCTTCCATAAACAGTCAGCAATCAACTGTAAGGTATTCTTTTCCAGTAATCACCGTTCTTTTTGGGATTTTATGATTTATTTGGTGTGGATTGCACTCACAGAGTCAATAGGTAGGTGGCCATTAAAAACGTGTGAAACTGCTGCTAAACGTTAGGCCTATCGGTAACAAATCTACAACGATGTACAACGATCTAAACTCTTGAAATTAATTTTCTGTGCCAAAACCTCTTCGGTATTCTCTTAATACTGCAATATTTTTTAAACCAACGATACTTTTTCGATACCTTCGATACTACCGAAAATCGATACCAAGTTTTGAATTTCGATACCACTACCGATACCAAGACAGTATCGGAAAAAGTATCGAAATTCGATAGTATCGCACACCCCTGGTAGTTATGTTCTTCGAAAATTTGAAAGCAACTAAACTGTTAAAATAAGAACAGAAATAGCACCTAAACCACCAGGCAGAACAGTTCTCTTTCCTCAGAAAAAAACGCACAACACGGAGGAAAAGGACGTTTTTTTTCTGAGGAATGAGAACGGTCTATTCTCCGAAAACTGACGACGAACTGTGTTCTGCCTGGTGGTTTAGGCGCATTTTCCATTCTTATTATGACTTTTCAAAACCACTGTTATAGCCGTTTACCGGTTCTCCTTGAACTGGTGTTTCAGACGTTGATTTTTCACAATTTTATCGTAGAATGTCAGCCTGCAAGCATCAAAATAAACATTAGCATCCTATATTTGTAAACCAACACTTGAACGATTGAAATTATGCACAAAAACGAGTTCAAAACATTTTTGGGTTATGGCCAAAAAAATTTCGGAAGTCAATGCCCAATTTTTCGTTCATTTCATTTAAAAGATAAAAAGTGTCTGCCTGTACATAACTTTTCTTTTAAACCAAGATTGGGGGAAAAGTTGGGCTTTACCTCCCTTGATATGCCTAGCCTATGTGTTTTGAACTTGTTTTTGTGCATAGTCCAGCAAGTGTTCAATTAAAGTTTCACGCATGTTCACCAAATACTAGAACAATTTGCAAACTCAACTTGGACAAATATTGCAAACTCGACTAGAAAGACATTGCAAACTCGACTTGGTTCGGCTCAAATTAAAATGATCTATTTGCATACTCCTACTGAGACCTAATACTAGCAGCCGGGCTACATTGTTTTCAGCAATGACCCGGCAAGAACAGACAGACCTGTTGTCGTTGATAGTACGTGCTTAGTCTTGAGGTTTTACTTGCACCGAGTTGTGCAAACCACAAGCATTGCTCTAGTGTGGTAAAAAATGTACCAAATAATGCCCCCAAAAAATACGTACCATTTCGAACAACAGCCTGACTAACTTCTCTGATTCACCACGATACTTGGAAGTTAAAGTTGACGATGACACATTAAAAAATGTTGTGCCACATTCCGTAGCCACGGCTTTTGCCAACATGGTTTTCCCCGTGCCGGGTGGTCCAACCATTAATACTCCCTACATGAAAAAAAAAAAAAAACTTAGCTTTATTGAAAATACCTTTTAACAAATAGTAACCACAGTTTAACAATTAATAGAACCATTACTCGATTAAATTCAAGCTGCTCTCACCCACAGAGATCTCTAGACAAGACTGTTTTGCCCTAGTTTGGGCTCGGCAGTACAGAACTCTGTGGATGAGAACAAAGGCACCTTGCTACATAAGTGTAAAGTACAAGTAAATCGTAAAACCTAACGGCAAGCAAGACGATTACAGTACAGCCACCAATTATTTTTTTTTCTTAAAAAGATGTTCGTTTCGATTCGTCTTGACACGCATTTAGACTCCAAAATGCGCGTGGTGGCACTTCCAGTCCCGATTAGCGTGGCGTCCCTCAAGGAGTAATTTGCCACAGATTAAATTAACAAACTAATAAACTTCCATAGTGTATATAATGCCAGACACCGGCAAAGCTTTAAACTATATTGACCTAGTATGAAAACCCAAACTTATTTTCCCTAAGTATTTTTGTGTAAACAGTCAATTAAATACACCGTTTTACCAGTTTTTCGCCAGCTTTACAATGGTGCAAACAAACCACAAGTCATAAGCTAAAACTGTTCTGAAGTTATTAACAATAACAAACAAACAATAAAACTTTCATTTTAAACAAACTGCCTCCAATTGGTACGAGATATTTCTGACCACTTACCATTTCAAAGGACTAGTGTATACATTCATCCCAGAATTGTGTGGGTGCGGGGGAAATGTGGTGGTCTAACTCTAGGCTTTGGATACAATGGGTTCTACTGGTTTGGTATCTTAGTAACCATTGTTACGGCAACGTGGGAACAGGTTACACATCACTGTTACTTGCAGTCACAGGGAGTCCCAATGGTTATAAAATAAAGCTCGGCCAATACCAACTTTGACCGATCCGAAACCGATACGGTCCGATGCTACATCACCGATGCCGATACTTCAAAGCATTACTTCTAGTAAAGTTAATGTTTCTTCCATATTCAGAAACAAAATCTGATGAAAAATTCCGAATCTGAAAGCTTTATGAGCAAGCATCTTGCAGTAAAGTGCATTTTTTGGGACCTTTTTTTGGTTTTTGTTAAATAATTTGAGAACGACTGAAGCTATCGCTCTGGAATAGCACCATTGGAAAGCTCTCGAAAAAACGGTTAAAATGGTGTATTGGAACATCAAAAGCAGACAATTTCTGGCGAATATATTGCAAAAACCTATATCTGACCAAAGACTAGATTATGTCAAAAAAGGTGTTTAGGAATGGAAGGATAACTACACTGACCCGCAAAACAAAGGCTTTGGTGGTACCACAGCAGCAACAGAGGGTAACAAATTGTCTCTACAGTTATACATAAACCAAAACAATGGCTGTGGAAAATCACTCGACACAATAAAATCCTTCACTACAGTGAGAACACCGACTCCGACAAGATATTGACATTTTTTTTACGGCAAAATGATACCTCCCAAATTAGGAGAATGACCTCAGCAGAACTTCTCTTATTGTGAACAGGTAATTGCGTAAATACTTCAATAATGCCTCTGTAGTAAAACCCGTCAAAATGTTAACTAGTGGGTTTAAGCACAGCAACATTACGTCAGGGAGATAGTTATAAATGAATTCCACTTTTTATCACTTTTTTGTTAGTAAATAAAACATTATGTCAGATAAACACGTCCCTGCTGAGTGTTTTGTCTCAACAGCAGTTTGAGCTTTCCCTGTCTTTATTTAACAAATAATTTTCACTTTTCCTGCATCTGTTTTAATTTTGACAGAATGATCAGCATTACAGATTGCCCTCGTTGACACGACCGTACAACATAAAGAAATGCACGGACGGAATAGGGAAAAAACCAACCCCTCTTCTGCCTTATCACCGATCTCCCCTGCTTTCAGTTCCTTTTTTGCCAAGCAGCACCGCTGACTCGTTCGTTCCAACTTGTCTGGCCAAAGTACCATAGTAACCCGGGGGAGGGGGGGCGCCATACAAATCATCAGAACCAACTCACCTTCCAGGGTCGACGGATCCCTTTAAAGAAATCCGGCATCCACAAGGGCAAGACAACTGCTTCTTCTAATAATCGTTTGGCATCACGCAAGTCAGCAATGTCGTCCCAGTGGATGTTGGGATTCTTCTGAACGATATCCCGTTCCAGCGTGTCCGCCAGCTCCTGATCGGCACTGCCACATTCAAACTTCTTCTCTTCCTCTTTGATCTGAACAATAAAATTACAACGATGTCACATGTGTCGAACCTGTAGTTAATGTTTTCACTTAATTATTTTCACTAGTGATCGACCGGTGCTGTGATTTACAGGTCTTATTTGGTGACAGCGCACTGAACTACTGGTATCACGAAAAACATTAAATGCCTTTTTTTAATTGCAGGTTGTAGTCAACTGTAGCAATCCCTACTTTAGGCCTCAAGAGTCAAGATTAACACGGTGTTGTGTTTACATTTCTGACAACAACGTAAATTTCCAGTCTCAAACTGTTTTTGAGTTTTCACTTCTCTAAACAGAGCTAGGACATACAACGCACTAGTTCAACAAAATAACACAGATTGCACCTTGCAACAACTTGTCATGCTAATTACAGTAAAACCTCGTTAACTCAAACTCGCTTAAGTCAAACAATTTTGTGCTATTTGGTTGGCCTAATACAAAATTACCTTCATTATCTCAAACAGATATCGGTTAACTCCATCTCCTGATGGTAATTTTACTACTTGAAAGTTGAAACCATGCATTCTGTGTCGCTTTGTACTCTAAAAAGTATTTTTGCTGTTTTTACTGAGGAATTAGTAGTACCAAGAATTTATAGGGTTGGGGAGGAGAATTTGTCACTCTAAAAAGTCCCTATTGAAACACGCTAGATTCGTTTCTATTAGTTCTGTGTGAGATTTCAGAACACGTTCCGTGTTCCTTGTGGTAATTTTTGCTCATTTTTCAGCACAAATCTAAAGTAAACTAAATAATAATTAAATACAAGCTAGTTTCGTTTCGTTTACTTTACTTTACTTTAAAGCTGAAAACTGAGTAGAAATTCCCACATAAAACACATGGCGCCCTCTATACACTTAGACGGAATTAATAGAAATTGATCTAAGACATTTCAGCAGGGGTCTCAGTCAGTAAATTCTTGGTAGTACGTAAGTAGTACATTTCACATATTAAACCAATCAGCACTTAGCAATAAAACAGGAGACCACAGTGTTTGTTTATATTTTGGTTTTGCACTCCAAAGACTTTTTTTGCACCCCAGTAACCGATTTTTGGTGCAAATTTGCACCTGAATCAAAATTTGGAAATTCAATTCTTGCTGTTTGCTGAACTGAAATCTACTGATCAACCAGAAACATTTGTAACGAGCCAATATTAAATTACTTAAGTTGGCACTTGCCATTCATCAAAACCAATTTCCGGCAGCCAGTAATAGGCGTCAAAAGATGCCATGGTCCAGTCAAGTATCAAAGTACATGATATTTTCATGACTACGCTAGCACCAAATAAATGTGACACTAACACACAACGCTGTTGCAACAGTGAATTTTCAGTAAATATAGTTACAGTGTAAAGTTTTACATCAGTAACTGATTACCTTCATCAGGCTCACACAGTCCAGGAACCTGGTCACGTGGCTAACAAAAAACACCAATCGATGGCCACCATACTCGATAAAGCCGAGCGCCAAAGCATACCATCGATTCAGCATTTAAATGGTACCAATTAAAATAACCCATTTTACCTTTTCTTCTCCTCCCTTTTTAGATTCTTTAGATTTTCCCGTTTTTTCCTCTCGCGACCCTTTTCGGACGTCCACTCTTCTGCGGGTATTTTCAGGTGGGTTTCGTGGACCTCGACTGCCACCAGCACCGCGAGCCGGCTCACTTCTTTTTGGACCGCGAACTGGCCGCACTTGAGGAGTAGGTCTAAGGGTAAATACATTTTAAAATAATATTAATGTAGAAAGTCTGAAGTTACCCACTACAGTGGTGCACATAATTTTCACATTTTTTTTCCTACAACTAAATACAGATGCAAACCTATTTACGTTGCCTTTTGAACTTATATGTCAGACTGCCTGAGCGGGGAATCGAACCCAGGACCTTTAAAATCAAAG
>JAHWFP010033205.1:22235-33433 GCA_023313725.1 Lithobius niger | reverse complement strand
AACGTAAATAGGTTTGCATCTGTATTTAGTTATTTCTTGTGAGCCTTTGGCTTTCCCGCCTTTTTTCCTACAAATTAAATGCTGTTAATTTTCACATTTTTCATACGTCAAACCCCAATTTTGCTTGTTGGAAACCTAGTACTTACTTAAAATGTAAATTACAGATGGTAACTTTAAATATCTAATGCTCGAAAGCGATTTTGTGGCCCCCAATACCATTGTCCACATGCTTTCATCCCCACCATCTGCATCAATCTTGAACTTCTTGTCTGCTTCAGCTACTTCCGGCGAGTATTCCAAGACATAATCTAAGTGATCTGGTTCACCAAAACCATACCGCAGTTGTCTCCCACACACACGATAGAAGCTGTAGGTGCCAATGAACAGCCAATTATCAACTGCTACACTATTTTTAAAGATTACATTAAAGTTTTTAACCATTTGTGTGACATTTTCTTACATTAGTTCATTTAGTAAACTTGAACCCTGAGATATAAAAAAAAATAGGTTGTGTGACGACTTCCTCAGGCATGAGAGTAGCCTTGAACAAAAAAAACATGATTATTTACAAAATATATTAATGTAAACAAATGGAAGAAAGTGTCATGTTCATTTTTCATTGTAAAAAATTCAACACTAGTAGACGAAAAATATGAACAATATGCCTATCTTCTAGGAAGTAGACATGAGAAATTTCAGCAAATTAGCTGATTTCAACTTTTGTGGTGAGCAACATTTTCAGTAAGTTTCCGTTTTTTTTATTTTTTTGTTGGTACTTCAGTTTTCAAACTTTTTATGGCAGGTCTTCCATTTAAATTTAGGTGAATCTTAATAGTAAGCTTAACACAAATCTTAAAATGTTCAGATTATTTTCAGAAAAATCCATCGTATTTTCTTTCTTTCAAAAAAAAATAAAAAACTGAAAACTGTTACTGAAAATGTTGCTCAGCACAAAAAAGCTGAAATCAGCTAATTTGCTAAATTTTTTTGTCTCCTTCCTAGAAGATAGGCGTATTGTTCATATTTTTTATCTACTCGTGTTGAAATTTTTTACAATAAAAATGACACTTTCTTCTATTTATTTACATTAATATATTTTGTGGTCTCCAGCTGTTCGTTGTAACGAAGTTCCACTTAGTTATACAATAATTGCCATGTGTGATGTGTTTTATACAAGACAAATTATTGGTTTAGTGTATGATAATTATAAGATCCAACGACATCATCATCTTCCAAACTCGAACCGCGAAACTCTACTTTCAAACTCTACTTGACGTGAAAAAGTTGAGCTCGCAAACCCCTAACGACGAGGCTTTTTTTTTTTTTGCAGTTTGAAGAAGTTGGCTGGAAACGATAAAATCAAACTTTAATCTTAGCGAATTTTCGATAGGCAACAATTGCTGGAGATGTAAACACAAAGCCAACTATCTTCTTTAGGCACCATACACCGCTTCTCCCTAGTCCAACCCGGCATCATGCTAAACATTTTTCTAATGCCGCAAGCGTATGACTAGGAAGAGAAGCGGTGTACGATGCCCGAAGCAGATAGTCAGATGTGTGTTTACATCTCCAGAAATTGTTGATTATTGAATAAGGATGTTCAATACCGATATTGCTATCAGGACAAATACTACGGTGTCGGTATCTGATCGGAGAGTTCGTATTTCTGCCAATACCTTGGACAAATACTTTGCACAAAACATGTGATTTCAAACTCGTGCGAAATTTATGAGCAGGTGGCCTAAAATTTCAATCTAGCGTACCACAATTTGCCACTAAGTGACATTTTTATGGTAACGTATCCAAATTTAATCCCGATTGCTGCTTTTTTTTTTATTTGTCGATGCTAAATCATTGCACAGTTTCGATCCTCGATGTTGCCGTCCCCATGGTATCGAAATCGGAAACAAAAAAATTGATATCGGACAGCCTTACTACTATACTGAAAATTCACTAAGGTTAAAGTTTGGTCTTAGATACTTTTGAAATTGTGGGTATAGTGCTTCGTTTCCAATGGCTTGTTAATTTCAGAGTAAGCATCTGAACGGTTTTAGCTTGAAGAAGTTTCCAGCTTCGTGCTCGTATCACCTCCATAGATTTTTGGCCCTTCGACTACATCATCGTCTGCTCCAACAACAATTCTGCTTTCACCAGTTGAGCAGTCGAATTTGCCCGCGCTCGTAGCCTTCCGTAGTTATTGGGCTGCATGCGCTGTTCACTTGTACTAAGACTCCAACGACGATTAAACGGCTCACTGAGGTCTCTCTGCCTACCAAGTGTGATATTTTTGGGAAAGCTGGGCCCTGGATGTTCATCAAAAGTTCTTCCGCATCTCATGTTGTTGAATCACCAGTGAACGGAGTTGTGAATCATGTGTAGAGTTCGACTTGCAGTGGACTGCGATGACTATACCATTTTTCTTATTCCTCATATTGGCCATACGTTGGGCAACTCTAGTTCAATCCTTTTTCCTATCTCTCCTGTATAAACAGCATCACAGCCTGCAGGTTAATCGTCAATGGTACCTTGCAAAACGTGAACAGCGCATACAGCCCTGTAAGTATGGAAAGTTATGAGTGCGGCCAAGTTCTATAGCTCAAGTGGTGAAAACAGCCGAAGTTGTAGTTGGTGCAGACGATGATGTAGTTGAAGGCCCCAAAATATATGCCAGCTATGCTAGTTATCAGTACAACAGCCTACCTACGGCATTACAGCATTTGTTTTAAGATTTTTTCATTGTTTTAGTAGGAAACATTAACAAAAATGCTAAGGTTTGAATTTTCTAGGTTTAATATTAGCTTTCGCAACAAAATGAGTGATGGCCGCTGAAATACTAACGTTGCAGCAGCTCGACCAAATGCCAGCCAATGTACCGAAAAAAGTGAACTCTAAGGTAGGTTTTTCTTTTTCGTCATTTCGCGCTTCTAGGAAAAGCTTTGTTTTGCTTTTCATTAAAATGTGTACGACTTTAACTTACTTGTGCTCAGCTGGAGTGGGTGGTGGCCACACATCAGGATCTCTGCTTTGTGGTAGCATCCACATCATGTCGGGATCTCGAGTCGGTTCCTCGTACGATAGCCGTGTACTGATGGGACGATCCAATTGGTTGTCCCCCTTGAACATTTGCAGTGTGGTGATCATTTCTTTTAGGTTTTCGTACTCGACAGCTATTTGTTGCTGAACCTATGAAACAAAAAGGATCACTACAGTTTATTAACTTGAAGTCGTAATAGTTAGGGGTCGGACGAATAGGGAAAAAAGCATACTCGAATATTAGCAAAAAATACATCTGCATATTTATTGAAAATTTTTTTCCGTTTTTCATTAAATACTAAGTTTTATTTAGTCTGTAGTTTAATTTAATCTACTAGCCAAAGCAACTTGGAACACAAACCCGAAAAAAAATACTAAATTGTGAACTGCAGTACTATACGGAATGAACGTAATCCACCAAGATGTCGTTCGCTTTCACGTATGATAGTGAAGTTGATGTCATCTGCCAACTGGCTACCATAGGCCTGGTTGACGTCCCCATCTTTAGTTCTTAAATATTTTACAAAGAGCTGCTGAACGCATTTCTTTCTAAACATAATCCCCACCCCAACCCCCTCCACTTACACGTGAGCAATCCAAATCGCATGGATCATTCCCACTACAGATTGGCTGGGAAGGAAGGGGGAAGAAAGGACAGTGCTAACTGACTGGTACTCGCAAGCGCACAGGAAAACTTAAAAACTAACTCAAAAATAAAAAATGTGAAACGACAGAATTTTCTTGGCGAACATTCAAATTGAAAATATCCTATTTGAATATACTCTTAACGAACGAATATTCACATATTCGTCCGACCCCTAGTAATCGTGGATAATATTCATTCGTACGTTAAATCAATAAAGATCAGGGAAGAAGATGTACTGTACAAGGTTTTGAATCTAACCAAATTTGTTGTTAACAATATTAAAAGTTAACAAACTCAAGTAGTTTTTCTGTGACTAGTTTCCAATCCTCATGCGAAAATTCTTCGGGCCAAAAATTATTTCACGCCACTTTATGCCATGAAAAAAAATTTGTTTCTCAGGCCCCTTGCTGGTGACCAGGATATGATTTTCCACTAGGCTATTCCAAAATTTTCAAAAAATAGCGAAATTACCAGAATTGTTTTAGCTTGAAGTTCCTGAGTGTTACGTCAACCATACCACATGTGGGACCATAATAATAAAAAATAAAAAATCCGTCAAAAATATCACGGATTTTAACGGACCTATTCACCAACTAGGTAATCATAACAGCAGATGTGTGCACAAGTTTAGACTTTTGTGTAAATTACGAATTGTTGTGAACAAGCAACTAGTTTTTATTTTCAGCAGTAAAGTGATGGACTTGGCACCAAAATTTATTTTTTTTCCTTGATATAACCTTTTTTTTTTTAAATATGCTTTTGTAAGGCTATTAAAAAAAGAAAAGGTGGTTCTCAGGCCCTCCGACACCGATTTTTTGACGGGAAATAAAACGACACGGCAAAAATGGTCTTAGTGAGAAACGAAAATATAAAATTACCATTTTTTCGTTAATAATTTTATGGACACGTGATAAGAAGAATTCCGAGGAAGTGTTCTTTATTTTACCCAAAATCAAAAATAGGACCAAAAAATATAAAAATTAAATTCTGCCCGCCCGCACGAATCTTATAAGAAAAATGCCCGAGAACCAACTTTATTTTTTTAAGTGGCGTAAACAACAATTTTTTCCCGCTGATGATTGATGGCCACGTAAAGTCATTGTCTCTGCAGGTAACCCAAAACCCTGACGGTCAACAATTTTATTGTGGTTTTGAGACTAAAGTGTCATTGTTTGCATCTACAGCAATTCAGAGAGAAGTTCAAGACCAAAAATAAAGTTGTGTAGCCAACTTATTTGTCTTAAACCGCTTTATATTTCCAGAGTAGGCTGATTTTGTTTCTAACACTAATTCTTTGCTTCTTAAAAAGAGTAAAAATCTGTTCTAAAAATGTCGTAGCGATACTTTGAAATACAGGAATCGTAGCACAGTATATGCACAATTTCAAATAAATTTCAAATTTTAGGGAGATGCGCAAAGGAATTCGTTGCCGCGTCAAGCAGCACATGGCAGACACCAGAAGTAGAATGAAAATAAACGGCATTGCAGTACCCCACATGGAAATCGCATAGGGATAGTCCGATATTGATATCAGCATTGGTATAATCTGTATTTATCGTCGTTTTTGCCATATCGGTATCGGACCACTATAAGGCTTCCGATACAGTTATTTATTATGCCAAGAAACGCAATTGTCTTCCCTGCATAACTGATACCAAGCGTGGCAAAAGCAACAACCAAGTGAGAAAAGCAAAGGCATTTGCTCAGTTTGTAATGAAATTGTAGCATGTGACAGTTCCAATGCTCGTTCTACAACAGCCAACTAAAATCTGAGAAGATGAAAGTACTGAAGCCATAAGAAGGAATAATGAGTAAATATGATGTTATTGCTGCGCAGAACTTTTGGATAATCTCAACAGTTGGAACCCATGCAAAACCAGAAACCGAAGTTGTATTTTTTGTAAGGCTGTACCGAACCGAACATGGCCGAACAGAGGGTGTTCGGTTCGGTTCGGTGTTCCGTCTTTCAAACGCAAAATACCAAACCGAACATATTTTCACTTCTAATCGATGGATTTTGATGTTGTATACACCATTTTGAAGGTTTTTTCGCCAGTTTTCTGTTGGTCCAAACCACAAGTTCCTACCTCTAATGGTTCAGGAGTTATAAAGGAAAATGTAAAAGTAGTGGAGATTTTTTTTATGTTTAAACAGAGTTTCAACATCTATGGACTTACCAAGTCCATGGGAAAATACCTACATTTGTTAAGAAACTTGTGCTTTGATGAATCTTTGCGAACTGAGCTATTTTACATTTTAGTTTAAGATAGACCGATTTGGTACATTTTTGTTCGGTTCGGAAGTGTTCGGTGTTCGGCTTATTTAAGGTTTGTTCGGTTTGATTCGGTTCGGCTGAAAAATTCTCGTTCGGTACAGCCTTAATTTTTTGTATGAAATTTAAACTTTTAGTCGTAATTTTTATTATTATCGGTTTCGGTATCGTTATCGGAATGGATCGGATCAGTTTACCCTTCATCGGTATTGTATCGTATCGGTAAAAAGTCATATCGGCCGATCCCTAAAATTGCATCACATGATCAACTGGGAAGGCAATGAAACCCTCCTCGAGTCTAACTCAAATAGAGATGTGTATTTGAGGAGCCTGGAGTCCCTGTCTATTCAACACTACATCCGATAGAAGGTTGAGCTGATGAATATCCAGGAACCATCCAATCCAGAATACAGTTTATGCTCCGTAACGAGGTTGATAAGCTGTGCGTGAAGTGGAGAACGGGCCTTGCAAGTGGTGGAGGCTACGCTTGGCCACCGATTCAAGTAGCAGACGATCGAACAGATCATGACATAGTGTCGTGATTTTTCCGTGTTTGTCTGAAGAAGACTGCCATCTGAGTACCAACATCTCCAGACTATTGACAGTCGAAAATTTGCAGAAGAAATTGGTACTGATAGCTTTTTATTTGAAATTGTGCGTGTACTGTGTTATGAAGTAAAAACTGTATTTTGAATAAATTCCCAAAAGAAATTTGAATTTTTAAATAAAAATAAAAAGTCTGGTAACCGGGTCGCTTTTGTAAATTCTAAAAATGTCCGAAGCAAATAGACTAATTTGTTTTTCATGGCCGTAATAATTTGATTTTGCACTCGTAGATGCATTGTACCTCTTTATTTTTTGCCCTGAATCCTATCATGAAAACCTTAATTTTTATCGCATACAAATCCTGTCCTTGAATACAACCCTTTGGATAACAAAGTTCACCTGTTGCCACCGTTGTTTCCTTGTTGGATCCTTAATAGTTTGCAAAAGTTTATGAATTTGCTGGACGACTCCTTGGTAATACACAGAGGCAGTATCGTAATTGCTCAGTAGGGCAAACTCTCGTGCCATCTTTGTGTTTTCACAAATGTCGCTGATGCTGACCGCCATGGCTAAGTGACGCATACAAGGTCTTGTTGTAGATTCGGAATCGACAAACTGCCTGAAATCAATGAACATCCTGAAATCAACAACCAGCCTGAAATAATCAAACAGCCTGAAAAAATAGAAATTAGTAAAATTAACGTCCTTTTTAACTAACAAAAAAAAAATGGTGTGCTACGCGGAACATTGCTGACAAAAATAGGGTTGGAGATCGGAAAAAGGTTTTCTAAACATTTTTTTAAAATCGTTAACCGCTGTACTTTGAAAATTCATATTAACCTTAGTTGCGCTTACCGGTATATCCAAAGTTCAAGATTATTTTCCAACCAATATATGAGCAAATTTTTGACAATCAGTAGATTTCTAGAGATTGTGGACTCAGTCGACAGTCTGCATCAGGTTTCTAAAACAACAACATTCACTCTTGTCTCGATCGTTCGTCTGCTCTTCAAATCTAAGGCGTGGACGTGGCCTACGGTATTTGTATGGTTTGATGTCCATCTCTCGTGCAGCAGTTTGTTGAATTTGTCGCTCATTAGGAACTGCATCTCTGGGTTCGAGGGTCCCTGAATATTCATCAGCACAGCCTTATCGCAGCTGTGTTGTTGAACAGTCAGGATTCCAGGATTCTCAGATACACATAACTTCTTGAGTTTGACATCAGGAGTGTTTTTGTACCTCCCAAGTTCAGAAAATCCACGCACAATAATAAAGACGCACATTCTCACAACAATCTTGTTGTGAGATTGTGCGTCTTTATTTTTGTGGCTCGATTTTCCTAACTCTCACAGTATAATGTGTTTATGTATTTCAGTTTATTTAGTGTCAAATTTCCATATGGTGTACCAGAGGCCACGTCCACTCTTCAAATTCGAAGAGCAGACGAACGGTCGAGGAGACGAAGTGAACGTTGTTGTTGTAAAAGCCTGATGAAGACAGTCGACTGAGCCTCGCCATTTCAGAAATTTTCTGACTATCGAAAATTTGTGTAGATATTGGTTGGAAAATTTCTTGGACTTTGAATATATTCTAAGGCAGCGTAACTAAGGTGGATATGAACTATGATTTTTTTAACACATTTTTTATGCAGGCCTGCGGAGAAGCATGTTCTGCATACAAAATACACATTGTTTCGTGATCAGCTCTCTATGCATTAGTGAAACCGGGATTCTATAGTTTGTTCCACATTATGTTTGCAGGAAACTGGCTGTAGAAGACGGCTCGTTTCCTTCCACTACAAGTGAAATACACAGTAACTGTGTAGCGTCTGCAAGTGTGGTATCCACATGTTTTTGCACTTGTAGCGCAAGGAAATGTGGCAAGGAAACACACACCAAATAGGCCTACAGGAAATTTAATTCTAAAATGATAGGAAAAAATACAGGAATTTTGATTGAGGATTATACGGTACCGTTATTTCAGAAAAATAGGTAATGCTTATTTACTTTTACCAGCATGCAGGTTAAGAAGACTATCGTGAGCCACCTTGATTGTCATGTTTATTGGTAAATGTTCACGCAGGCTAATTGTAATTAAACTTAAATTTTGTTAGATCTTCACTGTGAGCTGCTAACATGTGGAAAAAGCTATCAACGTTTACCAAAAGAGCCGCAAGTTTCACAGAAAATGACTGCAAGCCTTTGTGGGTGGAATAATTTGTTGGTGTAAGATTTTCGCTGTTGGCTTATTTCCAATTTTCTTTAATTTGTGGGTGGAAAGCATTGTAGATCAGAACGCTTTGTACGCATTGCAGATCAGAACGCCTTGTAAATAAAAAAAATATGCCAAGGACTTATTTGCGGGGATTTACGATATAACTAATGGAATGAGTCTAGGAAGATCGAACAAATAAAAAAAAATTATAGGAAACTGTGGAAATGCAGCAAATTTCGTTGAGTTGAAAATGTAGGAAATATAGGATGAGTGGCCAGCCTGCAAAGGGTTTGTTTGGACCTTAATTATCTAAAATTGTCACCTTTGGTCTCAATCAAAGCATTTTACTTGTTCCTCAGAGAGGCGGACTTTCTTTTACTAAGTTATGGGCATACGTGCAAAATGTACTGTATCGGCGTATCCTGATATCTAGGACAACCTAGGAAATCGCTGTCATCAGACAAAATCCATCAAATCAGTTAATTTTTTGTGTAGGTATAGTTTTAGTCTGACCAGCGACTTTTATCGTATAATATCTAGGCCTATTAAAGGCACACGGGCTGTTAAATTTTTTTCATTATTAGTTTACTATTTTGTTTTTTTAGTTTGCTTTATGTATGAAGCTTTGTAGTTAATTTTGGTGCAGATAAACCAAGATTGAGGGTATAAAACATTGATTTTCTTCAATTTCATGTAAGAAGGTTTTAGCAAATTTCTAGTAGCAAAATTAATTTTGTGATTTAGTCAATTTCTAGCAGAAATCCTGAAATTACCTAGTTACAGTAGGAGGTGGGTGGGGGACGGCTGCCTCTTTCACGATTTCTGACTTCAAGCATTATAGGGGGGAGTGGCCCTTAGCTTTGCCAGAAATGTTATTACGCGAGTTACGGTTCATTCTGGAAACCAGACCCAATGCTAGATTTAGCATGTATGGTACATTGCCTTGCGCAGTCAGGAAGGAGCAACGAAGGAGTCGGTATTCTGCTCATGTTCCCAATAAAGCTTTACAAGAACACAAGATTTAAAACACCAATACAAAAGACGCAGTGTCTCTGGTCCTGGATAGTCTAACTGTTTCAAGCCTATCTTGGACGTGTTGCCGGGACCGCAGCTCCGTGAATATGGATCCCAGCAAACACCAAAAGATAGTTTTAAGGAATATTTGGATTAGTTTTAGAGTTGATTTGGTTAGGTTAGGTTATGTTATGTATCGTGTGATTAGGCAGGTTATATTCACTTTAACAAGATTAAGGCCTACTTTTCAATTGATTCATCGGAACCAGTCTTTCAAACCTCACCACCTACAAAATACTAATGTTGCTTTACAAAACAACCATTCATAAAGAGGCATGGCATTGGACCTCAAAGGATGGTAACAAGAATTCTTGACTGTAGGTACATATAAGCTTACCAATCAATTGAATCAATCCAAGTTGATTTATCTTACCCAAGTCATTGGATCTTTAAATACACTTATCATAGACAAAAAAAACTGACTTTAAACAAGGAAGAGACACAATGTTTACGAATTTACCTTGTCTACGTCCCACAATCACAAAAATATTTACGACTTCACACTAGCTCATCAACAAACTCAACTAGGCTAGTTGGCCTCCATCAGATTACCAACAAGGTACACCGATTTAACTAAGTTATACCATCTTCGTTCAACGTGCAGGATGTAAGCATGCAAATATTACGTGTCTCCAGTTAACATTCCCATTACAAATACAATAAAACAGATTTTAGCTTTGAGTTGATTGATGCCGCATGAAATCAATCGAGTTGTCCTCGTTTAATTTGGTATCTACAAGGTAAACCAAACTAAGTGTTTTTGTGTACAATATAACGGATCTACAGTTCAAGAAGCAGTGCCTTGAGCTTACCTTATTCGCGATTCAACGAACTGGTAGCGACTGGCTACTAAGGATTCCAGGGGCGTGAGAAGGCGACGGATTCAGTACAAATTTGTCCTTGATAAACCTTTTTCGGAAGTCGATATTTTGACTGGGAATGTGTGGGTGAAAAACTGGTATCTTAGCACAAGCTTCATGGCTCCCACGCTATGAATTTCCGCTTACCGGCATTAAAAATTTGAATCTGGAAATCCAAAAATGATACAAGGATGAATAAATATGGTAATCACACTTAAAGAACCACTTCGTCGTTGTGATTTCAGCGTAAACAAACCCTAATATCCTGACCTGTATCTCACTCCAGATGGTCCCGCGGTCCATGTCCCGGAAGTTGACGGACACGACTTGCGCCTGCGTGCTCGAATGTTGTTACGGCAACGGCAACTGCGAAACAAAGCTAACGCGTAGTTAGCGCTACTAAAAATCCCTTGGGGATACACATCTGATGTTATACTTACGGTAACGGCAACTGCGAAACAAAGCTAACGCGTAGTTAGCGCTACTAAAAATCCCTTGGGGATACTCATCTGATGTTATACTTGCGGCAACTGTGAAACACAGCTAACGCGTA
>JAHWFP010033205.1:179-14946 GCA_023313725.1 Lithobius niger | reverse complement strand
GCACGTTTCTTCTTTTCGTGTTTCTGTCGGGTGTGCTTTCGAGCGGCATAATACCGCACTTGGGTGTAATCAGAAGGAAGAAGAGATTGCAGTTTGGGAGTTGAAAAAACCAACGAAGCTGTTACGACGGGATTTGAAACGACAAACACGCTACGAGCACAACATACACGAATCATGGAGGCCGCCATCTTGATTACTTGCCGCGAGTCGTCACCAAGGCCAACTGAGATTGAAACTGCGTTAGATTGGTGCAGCGAGAAACGCAGCTTACATCTCAGTTGGCCTTTATCATTACAGTTTAGTAGTCTCGTAAAACGGCGCGCGCTTATGGCATAAATACGGAAACGGTTTGTGAAAGGTATGGCTACATAGACATGTAGAAACTTAAAATGTTTTGTACGCAAGAATCTGCTTTCACCTTACAACAAATCTCATTACAAATTTCGAGTGTCGTTAGGTGAGGAAAAAACTAACTTCCTGTACCGAAATGACTAGCCTAAATTAAATTATGCCGACACTCAATTTGCAACACTTTCTGCCATTTTACCTGCTTTTGATACCTGCTTTTGATACCTGAAATTACCTAATTTCCCGCAGTTATAGCTCTTTCATTTGAATTATTCGGTAGTACCAGTGTGGAGACCAGTTATAGTTTTTTTTTATCACGGGAGAAAAATTATTAAAAAGTGTAGAACTTGAAAGTGCAGCGCACGAAGTCAATGAGAATGAAGCTGAGTCGGAAAGGAGGGCAGCAGTTCTGTCTCAGTTGGCATTAATAGGCTAATACTAGCTTGTTGGATTTGTCACTAGATGGCGGGAATTGTCCGTACAGCGCTTGGCGTTGGAACTGCTTGGTTAACGGTTTCCTCACGAGATGTCACCACCAAGGCCGTTTTTCCTCTTCTCAATGCGTCCTGGCTGGTGATTCCAATCGCAGGAGGGTCGAGCCCTTTTTGTCCACAAGAGCAAAAGTTTTGAAAAAAAAATTGAGTTTGCTTTCTTACTGGGGTGACGTGCGTAAGATATTCTTGGGTGTGCGTGTCATCAATTAAAACAACGCTCTTTCTTGCGTATAACCCGGCTAAGGTCTGCTATGGTGGATGCTGCAGTTCTTGCTTCCCGGCCCATAGCTGCTCTCCTAGTCGGCCTTGGCTTCACGTGGCCCGGGTCGGACTGGGCTGTGTGGTAGACGCGCCCTTGAGAACAGGCGCTCTGGTGCCCTACGCTTTTTTTAAAATTAGCATTTTAAAAATTAGCTTTTCTTTATTTTCTTTTGATGTTCAGCCAGAGAATTGTGTTGTTCTACGTATTGGCAAATGCAAGGGTGTTGATTTGCACTATTACTTGTCTGGTCATCAGTTGCAAGAACACACCGTCGTGAAAGATTTGGGCATCCTTGTGGACAACCAACTTTAATTTCATAATCAGGTGCAACAAGTTGTGAATGGGGCGTGGAAAACGTTTTTTATTCTAAAGTTAACGTTCAAATCGTGGATACTTACGAATACAAGAAGAATGTAGGCTATACGACGTTTATCCGACCAAAACTTGAATACTGTGTACACGCCGGGTCACCCCATTACAGTGGTGATATTTACAGGTAGGTTGGAACAAGTTCAGAGAGCCGTCACCAGGCATTGTTATTTGCTGAAGGGTTGGCCTTACGAAGAACGTTTGAAAAGGCTTGACCTGACAACCCTTGTTGATAGGCGTTTAAGAGGTGACCTTATCAAAACCCGTCAAATTCTGTCTGGCGAAGTGATTTTGCCCGTCGACCAGTTTTTTCAACGGTCGATCTCATACAAACCAGAGAACACAGCATGAAGTTGACAAAACCACGAATCCGCACCATTGTTGGACAGTCTTGCTTCACTGTGAGAGCCATTAATTCTTGGAACTCACTTCCAGAAAATGTTGTGACAGCACCTTCAACCAGCAGTTGGAAGAGACAATACGAACTGACTCAGGTAGTGTTAAAGTGTTTTTGTTTTATATTTTGTTGTGAACCGGTTACATCAGCTTGCTTTCTTCCGGTATTAATTTAATTTAATTTAATTTAATTTAATTTAATTTAATTTAATTTAACTTAATTTAATTTAATTTAATTTAATTTTGATGGTAGTTGAGAAATGGGAAAAATATAACGGACAGGACGTAACGAAAGTGTTAACATTTTAACACATATAACATTGCTGGAATTGAATGAATACATTCACAATACAGATAACGAAACATTTGTCCAAGCCGAAACTTTCGCTTCTTTGATTAACTTTGCAGTTCTAACTTATTAGTACAGTTTTTTTTAGCGTCATGTGGAACTTAAAAAAAAAACTATTATTTTGCCTTGGTTATTTTCAAATTAAGGTGCTGTGCGTCATATATTTTCTCATTAAGGAAATACGGCAGAGTGCTAAACGTTGAACGTTTCTACGCTGATGCGGAGGCCTCATTTTGCAAGATATATATATATATATACACTTTATATTTGGACAAAGTCAAAGTGTCGGGCACACTCTCCCTTCTTCCGGTCCATACAATTGCACCCGTTAGGGTTCGCCCATTTACAATGAAATTTGTAATGAATTTGTCTAATAAAGTGGATTTATCGTGGAAACTCAGGTCACCATGTGAGAGTCGATACTATAAACTTTAAAATCTTAATTCTTCCTTCCCCACCCCCCGCAAAACAAAAAAAAACCTATTAGTTTATTTAATTTCCAAATTTTTAAAAGAACCGAAGTTTCCAACTCGTCTCCCCCCCCCCCTCTACTCCGGGGGCCGGTGCCCTTTTTTGACTGTAGGTCAGATGCAAAAAACGTACCCAGTCCGACCCTGCACGTGACCAAGACTGTCTGTAAATGATCAAATCACTGAACGCAGTTGTGATGACAAAGCACGTGAACTGTTAATTTCGCATGGACTCTACCAAGGATTGCGGTCCACGGCAAACGTCAAACTTTGAAACCATCCCCCAGAAATTGACAACACTAACGAAGTTCGATTTTGGGGGTTGCAGCACGGTTTTTTCGTATTTCGTTGCATTAAAAATTTTAATGACAACAATCGAACCATTTTGCTTTCACAGCAAGACAAGCAGTACCTTCCTAAACGACCGAACAGAGCGAACAGAACGCACCACTGTTGGAGACAGTTTGGCTCCAAACTTAACGACGCGCGTGCGCAGTAACGTTGCGTCAGCCGTTTAATACCTTCCGAAATTGCAATCACAGATTAGCAGAATCAACAAGCTCAACATGGCACTCGTTACGTCATATCTTTAACGTGACCAGACGTGACTAGTTGACTGGACCAGGCTACTATAATGGCAGTAACCAGGCGCGAGCAATGCAAAACTGCGAACCATCTCAGGGAGGTGGTTGCGGGTGATTGCCAGTGGTGGAGCTTTTGAGCATGCGCTAGGTACGTAAACATATTCATTGCTGACGATGGTTGACGTAGGCAAGCCACATCAACACGGATTTAGTAGGGAATGAGCTGAACTGTCACCAACAGTTGTCCGTTTGGTTCGTTCTGTTCGGTGCTTTAGGAAGGTACTGTATTTGTCGTTATTGTTGTTGTTGTTGTTGGGACTCTTTGCCCTCAAATGGAGGTCAAACCCAATGAACCGACTTTCAAATTTCATGGCTCGAAACGTAGGTATAAACAAGGTTGAACGCTATGTTAATATGCCTACAATATTCTCGTTGTTGTTCTTCTTCCCGGAGAAATTTTGCTCTCACCTAGAGGTCGAACCAATGAATCGATTTTCAATTTTATAACTAACTGAAGCCAGTGTTGAATGCATGGTTTGCAACACTGCTTAGGTATGGTAGCTCATATGTATGTCCATGTTCTATCGAATTAAGTTTCTTCAAATTGTTGCGTACACTAACTAGCAAACACTGATTTTCGTTCGATTCGCTCACTCAATCAGCGCATCCTGTGACTCATAACCTCCACCCCCCACTACTAATGATCCCCTCCTTCTAACGATCACTTCCATTATTGGCGGAGCGAGTGAAGCGTAGCCTATAAGGGAGTACACCAAATTCCAAAATGTTGGTTGGTTGGTTGCACCTTTGTAGTCTGGGTGCAGCCAAACGAAAGGTACGTCGTTTTATACCCCCCCCCCCCAAGGTATAGCTGAGCCAAAATTTGACGTTAAATCGAACAATTATTACGGAAGAAATTCACTACACTTTATCGAATTTATTTCTAACACTCACCATTGTAAACAGCCTCCCCCCTCCACACCAACGTTAGAGGCCTGGGACTAACTACAACAGCCAGCGCCCCCCTCCCCCTCCGTCGACTGAAAATCGTAAAAAAGTTATATTGTGTTATAATATTCGTTGACAACAATTGTACGTAACAGGCAGGTTTATTCATTAATCCGGGCTGCTTACGTTTGAAGGCTTCTCTGCCTAACAAGCTGACAGGCTTGCACTGCAATGCTCCTGCTCGTTGCCGTTGGATTTTGGAGCTGTTGTTTGTCACACTATATACGCACAAATCGAGTACATCACTCAGTCATCAAAACTCACAATTGCGAAAAAAAAAATTTTTTTTAGGACGTGTCGGCCCCTTGAGTGACCGGGCCAGGGTAAAGCGGGTCCACCAGACCCCACCGTTGTGGGGCCCTGATTATAAATTTCGCTGTTCGCTCTGCCAACGATAGGCCCAAGGCCTGTTTGCTAGTATTCTTCCACGTTCATGCTGCCGGAAAGCGGAAATATCAGCGCATTATGTGACTCAAACCACCCCTTCCTCTCCCCCCCCTCCCCACTTTCTAATAATTAAGTATTGGCGGAGCAAGCGAACTCGAAGAGAGCGAAGCGTTTAGCCTATAACGGACACCAAATTGCAAAATGTTGATTGGTTGGTTGCACTAATGTGGCTGGGTGGAACACAAACGAAAGGTCGGATTAAACGCTGTACTAACGTTCCAAAACGCAGTTCTAGTCCAAAGTAGCAATGTTCTAGTTTTCATTTAACTTTCGAATTATTAGTCGGTGCGATTAACTTGGCGAATGGTTTGGTGTGTCGATATCACTCCTTTGAAGGGGTCGAACCATTCGGTACTTGGCGGCCCCTTTTACCCGTTTTGGTTTTTGATATGATGCCAAAATAACAAATGGCAACTCCAGATGCAGCATAGTGACACTACAAGATCTTCAGGAAGTTCAACACGTATGGATAGATCATTTCAAAAATCCTCCTGTGTTATGACAAATGCACGAGGGGTCCACTACATTAGACACTTGGACATGGTGACGAATGTACAGAAGGAAAGCAAAGGCGGCTGAAAGTCCATATCACTGAACATAAGCTGAATATGAACCTGATAATAACGGGAACTCTAGAAGAAAGATCGTTCTCCTGATTGCAACATGGGAGATGTGCCATTCTTAACTGTTATGAATGTCCACGTACGCCCGTATAGACTCGCTTTACTGCGAGAATTTTTGTTTTCTTTCCGCAAAACGAGGACCATGGTTGACTTACACTGGCTATATCTCGCTTACTACCATGGTGGAAGGTAGAGGAAGAGAGGGTGTTATAGAGGATCGAAGAGGGGTATTACCGGTGAAAAGACCCCGGCAAATCGAAAGCGAAACTGAATCACACTGATAATTCCCCTGCAAATCGAAAGTGAAACCCTAAAACGAAATCACTTCGGAGAATCGTTTTGTCGAAAGAAAAACAAAAATTCTCTCACCGAATTCCACTCGTGCTTCTACGAAATTTTTAATTTGTGCGTGTTAGCACTCAACTCCTTTCCAACAAATCGACCTTTGGTCTAGGGAAATTAAATCTGGAAAGGAGTTTGGTGCTAAAACACACAAATTATCGATTTCATAGAAGCACTCGTGGTATTATAGCCGACAATGTCAATGTCCTCTACACTTGAACGGTGAAGACTGTTTAACCGAGTGTGATGATTACTGCTTGACTTGGTGCGAACTTGGTGCGAAAAAAGTGCAGCCACCAATACAAATAGGGAAGAAACAGCCAGCAAGATACGCAAATCAAATACACTAGAAGCCATATTTCGAGACTTGCTACGTCTCGTTGTCAAGCAAAAACAAAGTAATTTATGCCACAACCAACATAACACGTTAAAAAACACTGCAGCCATTTTAAAAGAGAACTTCGGATCAAAGCAAAAATAAAAACCAAAGGACTTAAGTTGACAACACAAGGCATCGACAGAATAGTATGACCTGGCCTCATGCCTGCAAGAGCATGAGAAGTGCGGAAGCCCAGAAATGCTGCGCGCGCACGCACGTCCGCCGTACGTTTTAAATGCTGTATATGGCATGAGCCGCTTTGTTTTTTGCTTGACAGCTAGACGTAGCAAGTCGCGAACATAGCTTCTAGTGTATTTGATTTGTGCACCTTGCTGGCTAGTTGTTCCACATTACTTCGTATGACATACTAGTGTGTGTCTTGATTTCTTGTATTAACGATGGTGTAAATAAATAAGCAAGAAACCACAAGGTAAAGAGATAACGAAGTAAACAGTCGGCATTAAGACTGCTTTGCAAGAGTACACTGGTCTAGAAAGAAAAAAAAAACAACTGCCCCAACTGGGACTCGAACCCAGAACTTCTTCCTTCGCTGTCCCGATAGTGTAACTTCTGGATTTAACATCAACAAAAAACAAAAAAAAAACATTTACAAAAACACACGAAGCAAAGGGCTTATCCCTGCATAACTTGTATAGGAGCTGAGGGATGATCTCTGGTTATATAAGTAAAAGTACAGTCTTTTCTTGAAGGAACACAGGTTGGGTGCAGTAGAACGTCGCCTGGCAGCTGGTTCCAGGTGCTGCAGATGCGGAAGGGGATGGATATTTCATGACATGTGGCGAATCCGCCAAGTTGGAAGAGCTTCAATCCATTATTTCTTGTTTGCAGACTGTCGTTAATGATCAATGATGGTATGTTGGTCATAGGAAGAGCAAAACATGCAAACATGCCAACAAGTTCAACGCCTTCACTAGCAAATCTAAGACTCTGACAGTACACGCTTCCTTGTACAGTGTTTGATGCAGACCAAGCTGAAACCGACGCGTTGGTTATGTAGAACAAGTTATATCAAGAATTTATAGGGTTGGGAGGAGAATTTGTAACTCTAAAAGTCACTAATGAAACGTCCTAGATCCAATCCAATTAGTTCCATCAGAGTTTTCAGAGGGCGCCACGTGTTCCATCTGGTAATTTTTGCTCATTTTTCAGCCCAAATCTAAAGTAAGCTAAATTACAACTAATAAGCTAAACTAAATAATAATTAAATACAAGCTAGCTTCGTTTAGTTTAGTTTAATTTCAGGCTGAAAACTGAGTAGAAATTCCCACATAAAACTCGTAGCGCCCTCTATAAACTAAGACTGAATGTATCTAAGACGTTTCAGTATGGGGTCTCAGTCACAAATTCTCATCCCAACCCTATAAATTCTTGGTTATATCAATACACCGAATCAGAATACTGGGTTAATCACACGTCTGTTACTGTTCTAGCAAAGATGGCCGACCGAAGTACATCTCTGGTGTCTAATCACGATCTTTGGGGTCAATGCGCTGAAAATGAGACTGTTTCCACCATGGCTGATGACAATCTTAGTAGCGGAAAGAGAAAGCAAAACGTTTCAAAAGAGAGAAACAGTGTTTTTTTTTTAAAGTAAAATCCATTTTTTATACTGATGCAGCTTGCATTTTACAAAAGTTAAGAAATTTGTTTGTTTGTTTCGTAATCACTTGTCCTAGAGGTACATTTCTGAATAATCAAATCTTCGTACGTTAGTTAGTGCTTTTGCTTGGGTAGATCTTTGGCTTTTTTTGTAGAAAAGGAAAATTTGGATATTAACTTATTTTGCATGTTTGCTCTTCATAGGAGGTCGATGAAGGTAGGTTATAGTTGATGATGAGATCACCACGTGCGTGGCGATATTTGGTGGTAGGAAGTTTAAGAATTCTCAGTTGTTCAAGACTGTGGACTTGCATGTTGGCACAACTCTGGAGGCTCTCCAGCTTGTCGCACTCGGACTGGAATCGGATCCACCCAAAAGTTTTCTACAAATAAATAAATAAATAAACAAATGAAACATACAACAAATTTGGAAAAGGTCTGCAGTGAACCACAAGAGCCACTGACATAGCCTATAACTAAACGAACAACGTTAAAATAAGAGTTAAAAGACACTGTGTGCACCACACGTTCAATCAGGGAAAAGGGGAAGAAAGGAAGCGAAGGAAGGAAAGGCACAACAGCCTTACCACCAAGTTTCTACCTGCCAGGGACCATGAAATCCCGATGGCATCTTCAAACGCGTGGAAAGGGACTTTGGGTAAAAGGAAGGTGCACATATGTAAAAAGTAAAAATGGAAACCTGAAGTAAAGTCAATGACAATGATAAAAGATAAACATTGAACTAAAAGAACCATGTTCAGGCACATAAAGGTAGTGCAAAAATCGGCTGCAAAAGTCTGAATCTGAAAATTTTAAAATAAAACAACAGGATTAAAACGTAAAAAAAAAAAAAAAACATTAATTGTCCGAAGGTACAGCAACGCAATTATACCACAATCCAATAATGCACGACCATTTTGGCGAGATCATTTCGGAAATCTACGCATTCGGTAGGAGGGCCGGCGGGTTTGTGGTGCATTGGCGTGAAGTAATGGGTGAGCCAAAACAGATGACTTTGATACAGTTTAGGTCCATTTTCGAATTGTGGGATTTTCGTGTGGACCCTTTATGTAGATTCTGGATTGGAAAGCATAAGGATCTGAGCATGATGTGACAGGAGAAGGAGTTTGGTGTCATCCAGGAATATGCAGCAATTGCAGCGGAGGTCACTCGGAAAGTTATTTATAAAGACGATAAAGAGAAGACCTGCAAGGACACTACCATGTGGGACATTGCTGGTGATATGTCCAAGAGTGGAACGGCGACTGTTGATAACCATGAGGTGAATCCCGTTGATGAAGACGGCATTTAGCCAGCTAAAGTGGTTACCAGTAACGCCTAGAGAAATGAGGTGGGAAACAAGAATGTCGTCAGGCATGGTGTCAAATGCTTTAGCAAGGTCGAAGTAGGCATGTGCTCCTACCTCGAGGCACTCGGTGGCACGATAGAGGAAGAAAAGCCGGTTATGGGTGGTACATTTGCCTGTTAGGCTGGTAATGGGTTTAGAAACTGCGGCGATTGAGGAAGATGGATATGTTTTCACAATGACTTTCTCCATACACTTACAGAGGACGCAAGTGAGATTGATAGGCTAGCTTTGTTTATTAGAGTGATATTAGCTGTGAGCCAGTGATCTGTTAGAATTTATTCAGAGAAAGATTTCTGAAAGAGAATTGTGACACTGTTGGTGATGTCAGGAGCCAGTCCCTTCAGAACTTTGGGGTGGAGTCCGTCAGGACTGCGACACGAGTGTTCTTTAAAATTGGAGAGGAGGTCTTCAATTTCTGCTGTGGAGATGGTCACACCAGGCAGGGTATTGGTGTTAGAATTAATGAAGGAGTAAGTGTTGAAGGGAGGCTGATTGACCTTGAAAAAAGAGCAGCAGTAGGAGTTAAGTATGTTGGCTTTTGACACTGGGTCACTGACTGGTCCGTCCTTACCTCTGATGGCTCCAGTTGTGAAAAAAGTTTTTCCTGTTGCATGCAATGTAACTCTATAGCTTCTTTGGACTGGTTTTAGAAGCACAGGCAATGTCACGTTCATACGATTGGCGTTCAGCTCGAAATTGGTTGGTGAGTGAGTTCCTCACACACTTGTAGGTGGTGAGGTTATCTTCAATAACGTTTTTTTTTCGACGGGTCCCCCACTTTACCTTTGGTGAAGATGGCATCTTTAATTCTAGGGTGACCCATAGGTGAGTTTGCTTGTGGCTGCAGGGTATTTTTTTTTACTAGTGGGCAGTCAGCAGGGACAGTTATCTGCACAGTGCCATGAAAAGAGGTTCATGAATCCCTGGAGTATTGACAGCTTTGGTAGAATTGCACATGATAGGTTAGTCTGCATTGAAAAGGTTAAGTGGGTCTGGGATGGAGATAGAAAGTTGAAGGAGCCAAAGTGCTATGGTTACTCAAGTCAAGAGGACCTTCGTGTGGGATTCGAGCGAGGAGCTTGGAGGAACTTCTCATTGAGGAGGGCGAGGAGAGTTAGATTTCTGTCCATGTCAAAAGCAGGTGGAATGGTTGACGAGTTGGATAAAGTCTAACTGATAAATGTGTCAAGGAAATGCTGTTCATTGGTGTAGGTAGACATACCTGCACCATCACCCCAAGTGAGTTATGCATGTTGAGCTCACCAAGGATGAGAAGTTTGTTGGTTGGCGGTGTCAAATCTGATGTAGTTAATGATGTGACGGTTGCTGGTTGGGGAGCTTGATGGTAAGGGCTGCAATATTAATTCTATGATAGCCAGCAGTGATGAGGCGTGAGGGTTTCTTCAACATGGTTTTGGGTAGTGTTAACTCTGCATCAACGCCAGCTTGCATAACGCTGGTGATACCTGAGCTGTGAAGTTTGAAGTAAATTGTGCAGGTTTTAGTAGGTGGGGAAGTAGAGGGCTTCGACAATCTGATGGTTGTTGTGATGTTTAGACATTACTTCGATAATGGGGTTGGTAGTTAGTAGCTGGAGTTCCATCGATTGCTTCGGTGGGGTTAGTAGACTTCGGAAGTCACACATAAATTAGAATAATTATATCAAAACGACGGGATAAAGAGCAAACAGAGTCATCAGAAATTAGGATAGATTCGGTCTAATTTCATGAATTTCATGAAAAAATCACTGAATTTTTCTTTAATTGTTACCCTCTTCATCGGTGACGAAGGGAGAGGGGTTAGACATTTGTGACATAATTTTCTTGGCGGGAGGGGCCGGCGGAAAGTGGAAAACCAACAAATGGCAAAATTTGCGCGACGTCATTTGCGTATTGCCTCCATTACTTCGCGTACAAAATGACAATGGTGCCATCCAGGAGGATGGAAATACACTACTGATCTGGCCCCTAATGACAGCCGCAAATTACGAGCGACCATAACTGATCCCAATCGGTATTCTCATGATACATTGAACTATTTCTTATGAGACTTGGGTGATACGATGAGAAGAAAGGAGCTATTGCTTTAGATAAGAAGCGGTTGACCTTCTCAAATTGTATCAAGGTCATTTCATTGCCGACTGTTTGATATGCGTCACGAACAATGGGAATAAGACCACAAAAATAAATACCTTGGTTCTCATAAGTGTAGAAACCAAAAGTCTGTGTGGGGTAGCATTTCTTTTTCATTTTTTCTCAACTTCTCAAAGTCTGATGCCGTACGCCAATTTTGTTTTGAAAATAGAGATTTCTCTTTTGTCGTGGATCTCCCTTAGAAAAGGTGATGAAATATTGTGAAAAACGCATATTATCGTACCTTGTTTTTCGCAGGCATGAAGCATGAACGAATTTCCAAGATTTTAATGTTTGGACTGTGGACCCAACTTACGAGTAAAACAGTATATGCTACCAAAAAAAAAAATAACTACGACCCTCGTCATTCTTACTGTCGAATCAACGGAGCGAACTCCGTTTTCTTTAATGTTTTATCTACCGATCCCAATTTCAGTAAATGTCGGTAAAGAACGGAATCGATAAGATCGGTAAATACGGGAAAGATTGGGTTCGGGATCGGGATCGGCCCACAAAATTTGCTTTTAGTTGCTCACAGTTTACAGAAACATGGTGAGGGCACGTCTTTATCAACAACATTCTCGTTCGGCGACGTAAAATCAAGTTTGCATGAACAAACTAGGGCTATGATGTTTATTGTTCAGAATTTTGATGGTTAAGAGACTCGCCTGCCACTGCCTAATCTGCTACAAAGCAACTAATGAGATGGGGATGAATACAAGTGATGTTTTGGGGGCATGCTGACTGAAATTGGGATTAGTGGAGGAAAAGGGAAGGAAGAATTTCTAATTATAAATTTCGAAAAGTAACTTACTGGTCTGACAGCTGGAAATGGAATGACAGTTTTGGAGTGGGGATGCCAAGGCATTGTTAAAGAGGGTGCTATGCTATACATTGTTGTAGGCATGGTGAGCTCATGGATACAATAAAGGAATTTTACAATGCAATTGTTGCTGAATGATACAATATACAATCTTTTGTTCTTTGGAGGGAGGACAAACTGAGAAACAGATCCAGATAGCAAGGCTCTTTGGGAAGTAAGGTATGGTCGTCCAGAGTTGGAGCTGACGAGAGACTTAGCATATCTCAGATCTATCCCTACATTGGTTCATCAACACCCATGTCCGATTCCGATTTTTTTTTTACAAACCTTCTCCAGACTTCCGTGCAACTGCATGCAAAGTTTGGTTTGGATAGCCCTTGTGGTTGTCACGTGAAGTGTGGTCTAAGATTACATTGGAGTGTGATCATACAGTGGAGCTTTGCTCCAACAACAATAAATAAATAAACAGAAAGAAAAAAAAATCAGAATCACAGAATCTGTCGGCCGTTTTTGCATTCTTGCATTTACTAAACTGTGAGATGTTGTTTCCATACGTTCTTAAACACACAACAGGCTGCTGTTAGTAACAGAAGGGCGCGTTTAACATTCAAAGTTACGTGGGAAGGGGGGGGGGGGGGGCGGTGAGTGAGGTTTTCACGACATGACGCGTGCGCTAATTTTTGTTTTTGATTTATTTACTGAATCATAAAAAAAGGAGCGACGCAGTTGAACGCGAGCCCTTATGAGAACCAATGTTATTTTTTTTTGCGCCTATATTGGAAACGTGTGTAGGGCAGTGGTGACACAACGTAGTATTATTGTATAGAACTCTATGCTGGAGCCAGTAACTGGGATAGCTGCAAGGGTCACTGGAGGGGAAAAAGAAGGGCGTCTTACTGAAGCCAATGCTGTTAGAGCGGATTTCTTAGGCCTAACGCGCGACTTTTGTCGATTTGTTGGCAGTTGCTGACATTTAAGCAAGTGGAATCTTTTCTTTTCCGATTACAACCTAGCAGCATAAGGGACTGGAGAAAACAACGTTTTTTAACCCTATGAAATCCGCTCTCAAAGCACTGCCTTGACTAGAAGTGCAGTTGTGTAATCCTCCATTTTAATCTAGTGCCCCTTGCAGCTATCTCTCTTGTAGCCAATATGACGTCACATGACGCTGCTCTATAGGCAACAATTCGACAACGGCCCATTACCTATTTAAAAAAATAAAATTAAAATCGGACGACATTTGTAGGAACTACATCACACCATGAAACAGTGGTGTATTTACGTAAGTTTGGTAGTACGTCGCCTTGATAAATATGTATTCCACCCATAAGTTTCTTATGGCTGCCGGCAACAAGCTTTTAGCTTTCGCTCTACTGTATAATAATATACGTCCATGGTCACACATGCAACGGCTATGCAACCCTGAATGGTATCACCCCACAAAACACTGACGTAGGGAAGCATCGTATTGCAATCAGGATTGCAAAACACTACGAGTCTGCTTCACAAATTAGAAATGCACACAAAATACACACATATAGCCACTCACGCGAAACACATTTAAAATATAAAACAACAAACACAGACAAATATTAAAAAAAAACCGTGCATAATACACAAATTAAGCGCACACAAACATACACACGCACACAAACATTATACATTTCATACACTAACTGCGTTCCCTTTCTGACGTAACCACTGAGTAAAGCCAGTCCTTGTACCCTGGAATTGGAGTTCAAATTATAGTTCACTACGTTCGAGTGAACTCTAATCTGTTTTTACTCGTGTACTTTTACAGCTGTGAGTATGGGGATACGAGCTCTAATGCTTTTTTTCTAAATGGCGAAGCCGTTTATTGTTCAGTTAATCAGGATCGCAAACACTGAAGCACGCATGGAAGCTGCTTGTAATCAGGACAGAAAACAGTCATTTTACGTGTGATCTAGTTCTTGTTATTCAGGACTGATTTTCCTTTTAGATGTTACATTGGCTAGGAATGTTTATTCCACAAGTTTCTAAAGCCCCTTTCACCCTTGGCAAAAAGTCCCAGAAGTGGTTTGAACGTCGAAAAGTAAATTGTGTTGTGCCACATTTATTTGTGTTCATTTACGCTGTCAGGGGGCAACTTGTATTGAATCTAATTTCGTCTGAATACAAGGTTGAAGTTTTCATCAAAAGTTGGCAAGAAACTTAAGAAGAGATTGTGGTCAGGCTTCAGTCTTCATCCTGCAAACCAGCCAACTAACCAACCAATTGTCCGAAGAACGCCACTGTACGTTCGGAATGAAACACAGTGTGCTCTACCGTTTTGAACGGAAAACTGATGATCCTTGTCACTACAAGCTTGGGACTAAACAGAAAACCAGCAGGTGCATTGCCTCTTTAGTGTGAAGAGAAACCGTTCAAAAGCCTTTTTAATATCGGTAATAAAACGCGCGTCGAATGCGACCTTCGAGTCGTGAAATGAAATCACACATTGTTATTAATAGCCCTTGCCCACCTACACCAAGAATTACCCGGACGATTAGGAGAATAAATGGCCTGGCCCTAGGCGTGTATTTCGTCGTTTTGCCATCGTCTCATATCGAATGTCGAGCATTTTATGAAGGCGACCCCTGCAGGGTTACGGGTGACACATGCTTCGGACCTGATTTATGCCTGGGAGTGTGTCTGTGCTCTTGAGTGTCTTCCCTATAATTAGGGAGGACGCCAGGCAGGACAAGGGAGGAAGATTTATCCCCTTCTGATT